>MU968536.1:48342-146867 GCA_034641835.2 Pinus albicaulis | reverse complement strand
ATTGTATTTTTGCCTAAAGAGTAAATGTTTGGTAAAAACTAAAGATAAATCCTAGATATTTCGATTGCAAGGATGTCTTATGGAATGAAAAGAGGAAAATTGGATTGAAAAGACATAAAGCAAGTAGGATGTAAGAGTGTGTTTTATATATAACATCATGTTTTGTTGGGTAAGAGTGGGTTTTATATATTACATCATGTTTTGTTGCATAATTTCACTCACAATTGTATGTGGATTATTTTATGCCAATTTGACTGTGATATGGTATGGACCATCATTGTTGTGTGTACAACCAATGTGTGTTCTATTTATAGCTTGGAAATCTCAACATCCTACAGAACCAAGAAGATGACACATGTGGGATTCATATAGACTATGAGAAAGAAGAACATGTAGAATATCAAATTATTATAGATAAATTAAGTATATATCATATCAATTACATACAATAGTATTTTTATATGGTATTATAAATTGTATGGCTGGTTTTGATATAGAAATATTTGGTATTCTATATCAACACATGTCTAATATGGCGTGGATATATTTTCTACTTGATTAAGAATGGTATGTTTAGTTTTCATGGAGTTGCTTCCAAACTATGGATTGGCCTGAAGAAAAAAAAATATATATATATATATATCAAATACATAAGGTTAACAACTTATTGATAGGAGAATCTAAAAGAACTAAGTATCTTATGACCGTAGGAAAAACTTCGGGCCAAGTTTAGCCCAAGAGGGGGAGTATGTAGTGTCCCTTATTAGTGATATAGCTTTGATGACACTTAGAGATGGTGATTTTGATATAATATTATGTATGAAAGACTTATGTACATGCTTATATGCTATGACCTGGTTTGGGTCACTTGGTTGTCGTGTGCTTATGATAATATCTATGGTTGCGTGCACAAGGATTTATTTTGGTTAAGAGAATATTAGCGATGTTTTCTCATTTGGTATCCTATTTTGGACATAGGTGTACAATGTGAATGGTGATTTAGAATTGAGACACGGATCCATGGACAATCATAGTTATGTGGAACATATGGTTAATTATGATTTATGGATGATACATGATTGTATGATTATATGTGCATAATCTCGTACTAAGCATGATGTGGCAGGGGACTTGGTCATTGCCAACAGGGATGCAAAAGTTATGAATGACTACAGAAGTCATTTCTCCAAAACCAAAATGACTGTGGAAGTCATGCACAATATTTGGTAAAATTTGAATAAGTTAATTATGAAATTCATTTGATTTATTTGATCAATGAGATTGTGATGTGTGCGGGTCTTGGAAGAAGACCTTACCAACGAACCATCAGATGGGTAAAAGCTCACAATCAGTACCTTAAGGTGAAACGCGGAGTTTTAAAGCAGAATAGATGAGAAGCCATGGAAATTAGGGCGCGGAGTCCTAAATCCATGAAATATAAAGACGTGGAGTCTTGGATATATGATAAAAGGATTAGGACGCGGAGTCCTAAATGCATGAAATATAAAGACGTGGAGTCTTGAATATATAAGGAAATGTTTGGGGCACGGAGTCCTAAATATTTAAAAAGATCAAGGTGTGGAATCTTGGATCTTTAGAGTAGATCAGGGCGCAGAGTCCTCAATCTACTAAGGCATGAAGATGCATACAATAGGGGTGTGGAATCCCTTGATCCGGATTTATGCAGGAACGCAACAGAATAAACACATAACCATAAAGATAGAGATGCAGTGGAAATAACACTTCATTTCATTAATATCAAAGAACTGAAATTTTCTTACAGACAGAATGGAAATAAAACTAGCTAGGGCACTGGTAGCTATCTCTGAGAAGAGATGTGGCGGCTACAGGCCTCTGAACTGAGTTACAATGAGGCTCGAGGGCCTATTTATTATTGAGAAACAATGGAGAACCCTAAACATCCAAAAACCTAACCCTGGGAGATGAAGCGCCAAAACTATGGGCCCCGTTTGGGTAAATTGGTGTTTCAACTTCCCAGGGACGTAACTTTGGCATACTATCTCCGTTTGACGCACACGATACATCATTAGAAAGCTCTATCCGAGGACTACAACTTTTGTGACGATTTTGATGATCAAAATCGCAACAAATTTTCATACCAAAAAACGTCGTTTAGGGCCTCAAAACGGCTCCGGAAGTTCAGGACACAGAAAAAGCGCTAAAAATAGTAAGTTATGCGGCGAAAAGCTGAAAAGAGCAAATGAGTAGAGACCAAGTGGAATAGTGGGTGGCCACCAATATCCACACGGATCATTCCTCCCCTTAGGGAAGCGATGGTCCCCATTGCGTTAAGTTCCTCTGAGATGAGGAAATTCTCGCCGAACGGTCTGGTAGACCACTTTCCTTGGTGCAGGAGTTGGCCAGCTTTGACAACTCGATACAGTTGGATCTGCTGTTGACGAGTGTTCTTGATTTGCATGTCCATGATACAATCTGTGGTGGCCTGTTCCATGCGGTCTGGGTTTAACTCTGTTGGTGTGAGTTGTTCTGCAATGTCCGAGGTGTCCAGTAGAGGTGGAAAGTAAGGACGAAGGCGATCCACATTGAAGACTGGGTGCAGACCAAGGAATGGTGGAATACTAAGCTCGAAGGCATTGTTACCTACGGCCTTGGTGATGGTGTACGGCCCGTATCGGAGTGGGCGAAGCTTGCGGTGAGGGCCAGTGAGGCGCTCCTTCTGCAAATGTAGCCATACTTTGTCGCCCACACAGTTGACGCGGCACCGGGGGTGTTGATCATGGCGCGCCTTCGCCGCGACCCAGCTGCGGTCAATATATCATGAACCTGTTGGCGGATGTGTTGAATGCGCTCGATGAAGCTACTTGCTTTGTCAACTTCAGACTGGACATGAGCTGAATTGGCCTGAGCAGCTGCATCCATTCTTAGTAGAGGGCAGGCCCGACATGTAATCCATGGAGATGGATTCCCACGGTCGACTAGGGGTAGGTAGTGGAGTATATAGGCCTTGCTTCTTGATGGTCGGTTTGGCAATGGCACAAGCGGTGCAGGATCTGATGTGCTTCTCGACATCCTTTCGAAGGTTCGGCCAATAGAAATACTTCTGTAGTATTGCTACTGTTTTCTCGACCTTGAAATGCCCAGCGAATCGACTGTAGTGTGCTTCCCATATCATCTTGGCACGCTCGCTTGAAGGAACACAAAGGTGTCCCAGGTGACATAAAAGTGCATCTTGGAGGTGAAAATTTGGAACTTGTGTGCCCCCTAAGAGTGCCTTGTAAGTGTGGCCGAATTCTGGGTCACTCTCATAGAGAAGCGGCCAATCAGAAGTCTCGTGCCCACAAGAGTTGAGCACAGTGGTGAGCGCCACGATCGGTGGTCGGCTGAGGCAGTCTGCAACATTATTGGTGCTAACCTTCTTGTACTTGATGTTCAAATGAAACTGTTGCAGATATGTGGACCACTTCTGATGGCGATCATTCTGCAACTTCCCTTGTGTCTGTATGAACTGCAGGGGCCGGTGGTCTGTGTGGATGATTGTTTCCTTCCCCAAAATGTAATGCTTCCATTGTCGACAGGCTTGCACAATGGAATACATTTCTTTGTCATAGGTGGGATGCTTGCGAACTGTCTCAGACAATGTCTCACTGTGATATGCCACTGGATGTCCCTGTTGAGTAAGAACTGCCCCAATAGCATAGTCAGAGGCATCTGTCTCGATCTCAGATGGGCTGTACTTGAGTCACAGATGCAGGTAGACAGAGGCTGAGCAGGCTGATTTTTCAATTCTTTGAATGCCTTCTGTTGAGGTTCCGACCAAAAGAATTTTGCTCTCGCTCCTCCTTTGGTGACTTGACTCAAGGGCAAAGTGATATGAGAGAATCCCAACACGAATCTACGGTAGAAATTAGCAAGACCCAGAAAGCTGCGAAGCTCTGTTATAGTAGTCGGGGCTGGCCAATCCCGAATGACTTGGATCTTGGCTGGATCCACATGCACCCCCTTTTCATCAATAATGTATCCCAGATATTGAACCTGGGTCATACCAAACGTGCACTTCTCCAAATTGGCACACAACTTGTGTTGCCGCAGTGTTTGGAGGACTTGTCGGATGTGATGAAGGTGCTCTTCCCAAGTCTTGCTGAAGATCAGAATGTCATCCAAGTACACCACTACGAATGAGTTGGTGAATGGCCGCAAGATATCGTCCATCATCCTCATGAAGGTTGCGGGAGCATTCGTCAACCCGAAAGGCATGACCAGCCATTCAAAAAGGCCTTCCTTAGCTTTGAAGGCAGTCTTCCACACATCAGAGGGTTCAATTGGTACCTGGTGATACCCAGACTTCAGGTCGATCTTACTGAAGTATTTTGCACCTTGGAGTTGGTCCAGAAGGTCATCAATCCGTGGGATTGGGTACCTATTCCGGACAGTGATCTTGTTCAGCGCCCGATAGTCAATACAGAGTCTCCACGTCCCATCCTTCTTCTGTACCAACACGGTCGGGCTCCCACAGGGCGATGAACTTGGTCTGATGTGACCTTTCTGCAACAGCTCCTGAATCTGCCTCTTGATTTCATCATTTTCCAGAACAGAGCGTCGATAGATCGGTCCATTGGGTAGTGGCGCACCTGGGGTCGGATCAATCGGGTGCTTGACCTGGCAGTGCAGAGGAACCCCTGTGGGTGAGGTGAAGATGTCCCCGTACTCCTCCACGACCTTATCCATTTGTTGTTGTCGTGCAGAGGGGGCCTGTCTGGAGGTCGTGGCCACAGTCTTCTTCTTGCCCTGGGGGCGGATCATCAGAAAAACGAATTTCCTGGTTTGGGAAATGAGCTTACTACATTGTTTTGCGGTAACCAAAGAGATAGTCGTAGGAGGTGGTACCTCTGGTATCCTGTACAACTTATTTCCCAAAGTAATAATAACAGCACGAGGTCGAGACTCATACACAGCATGACGCTTCCACAAGTGTGGTTGTCCTAATAATACATCAGAAACATCAATAGGAGCAACGTCACATAATACCTCATCCGTGAAGGGCTTGATGCTATAGGGAAGGCGGCACTGCTGGCTGACGCGGAGATCTCGTCCTTGATGAAGCCACCCGATGGTGTATGGATGTGGGTGAGCTGTGGTCGGCAAGCCCAACCGCTTCACGGCGTCTGCTGAAATGAGGTTCTTTTGGCTCCCATTATCGACAATTAACTGTACATGGGAGCCCTTTACCCACATCTGGGAGTGGAAGAGGCGTTCCTCCTCCTCTGGATCTTCCGGTTCCTCCTTCTGGACCTTTGTAGTGGCAACAGTGGCGTTGGGCTCCGCATCAATAATCTGTTTCCCTTTTTCATTCCCATTTTCAGGTTCTGATTCGAAGTCGGAGCATGCATCTGACTCAGAAGCCCTCATCTCGGCCACTAGCGACTGCTCGGCCCGACACTCACTTGTGTTGTAGTGGAGCTCTTATGGAACTCACCTTTCCGTCTACTTCTGCTCGGTGTTGTTCTAAACTTGTGGCTTTGTGGGTTGTCCTTAGTAGCCATACTCATCCTTTATTACGGTTGACACCTTTTCCTTGCTTTTGATTCGCAGATCCAAAGTCTCGCTTCTTCTGTTTGAATTTCTGATCAATCTTGGCAGCATACCGGTATGCCGTACCAAGCGAGGAGATGTCGAGGAACTCCATTTCCTCCTGAATGTATCTGTGCAGACAGCTGCGATACTTTAGCACCAAATCTTTCTCTGAATCTTTGATACCCAACTTTGTGCGCAGGGTATGGAACAGATTCGTCAGCTCGTGCACATCTTGATCCCTTTGTTGTCGCAGCGTGGTCCATTGTATGTACTTGTCCTCATAGCTCCCCACGGGATAGTACTATTCCTTGACGGCGTCTCGGAAAGAATTCCAAGTTGGTACGGCCGAGAATAGAGAGGGTTCTGTCTGGTCCTTGTTCTCACAGTAGGTTTCCCACCAGTCCTTAACATGGGAGGTAGCTTTGAGGAGTGCAAAAATAATCTTCTCCCGGTCTGAAAAGTCATGAACAGAGAAATATCCTTCTAATAGATTCAACCATCTATCTACGGCATCTGCGTCTATTTGACCCTCAAATATGGGAATGTCAAAATTTACTTGTACTTTAAAGGGAGTCGCAACTCCAGAGTGGCTACTGGATGCAGATGCGCCGCCGATGGGCAGCCGTTGAAGGATCTGAGCAAAACTATCCATCATCGCGTTCCTTTGTTTTTCGAGGGCCTCCTCGAGCAATGTTTTGATAGGATCTCCTGCTCCCTCATCTTTCTTTTCGTCCCCCATGGGCGTCCGTCGAGGTTTGCGAGGCTGATCTTGCAAAGGTTCCACCAGATCAAGCCCTAGCTCCTTATACCCCGACCTCGTTGGGGACATGCAAAGAAGGATCGAGAAAAAGCGGACCGCTCTGATACCACTGATCCGGATTTATGCAGGAACGCAACAGAATAAACACATAACCATAAATACAGAGATGCAGCGGAAATAACACTTCATTTCATTAATATCAGATAACAGAAAGATGCTTACGGACATAATGGAAATAAAATAGCTAGGGTGCTGGTAGCGAATCTCTGAGAAGAGATGTGGTGGCTACAGACCTCTGAACTGCTTTACAATGAGGCGCGAGGGCCTATTTATTATTGAGAAACAATGGAGAACCCTAAACATCCCAACAACCTAACCCTAGGAGATGAAGCGCCAAAACTATGGGCCCCGTTTGGGTAAATTGGTGTTTCAACTTCCCAGGGACGTAACTTTGGCATACTATCTCCGTTTGACGCACATGATACATCATTAGAAAGCTCTATCTGAGGACTACAACTTTTGTGACGATTTTGATGGTCAAAATCGCAACAAATTTTCATACCAAAAAACGTCGTTTAGGGCCTCAAAACGGCTCCGGAAGTTCAGGACCCGAAAAACTGCTAAAAATAGTAAGTTATGCCAAAACTGAAAAACTGAAAGAGATAATGGTGGGGGCCCAAGTGGGTTGTTTAGGGCCTCAAAACAGCTCTGGAAGTTCAGGACCCGAAAAACTGCTAAAAATAGTAAGTTATGCCAAAACTGAAAAACTGAAAGAGACAATGGTGGGGGCCCAAGTGGAATAGGCGGGTGGCCACCAATATCCACCTGGATCATGCAATCTCAGTTCTAATGATGATTCCCCCACCGTAAATCAACCAGAATATAGATATATGATAGGAAGTCTACTTTATCTCACTGGGACAAGATCAGACATCATGCATGCAGTTGGGATTGTTGGACGATTTCAAGCCAATCCAAAAGAGTCTCATCTTCAGGCTGTGAAAAGAATATTCAAATATCTACAGGGAACTCAAGACTTTGGACTATGGTATCCAAAGAATGCTGATCTTACTCTTCATGCATACACTGATGTAGATTGGGTTGGAAGTGTTGATGATCAAAAAAGCACTAGTGGTGGTGCATTCTTTATGGGGCCCCGGTTAGTATCTTGGTTCAGCAAGAAGCAAAGCTCCATTGCCTTATCTACAGCAGAAGCGGAATATGTGGCTGCAGCATCATGTTGCACTCAACTTCTTTGGATGTTGCAAACCCTACAATATTTTCAAATCAAATGTTCACCTCCTATCTCCATTATGTCTGATAATACAAGTGCCATCAGTATCTCAAAGAATCCTATTATGCATTCCAAGACCAAGCACATTCCCATCAAATATCACTTCTTACGAGAACAAGTGCTTGAGAAAAAGGTGAAATTAGAATATGTTTCCTCCAAAGAACAAGTTGCTGATATATTTACCAAACCTCTACCCAGGGAAGCATTCAAATATCTCAGACAGAAACTGGGAGTAGTCTCTGCCATGCAAAGGATCAGGTCTACTTAATTACAGAAGCCTAAATTGGTTGTGAGGTGCTGTCCGGCATCTCTGAATGCACAGGCTCAGGGGGAGCATTGGTCATATGGAAAGGATGCATTGGTTGCACAGTTTCAGGAGGAGCATTATCCTTGCTGAGAAGTAATGCATTGTTGGCATTATGATGTTTCTAAATTCTGATCTCTCTCTTGAGGTCTTTTTGGTATTAGTTACAAAAAGGTCATATTTGTAATTTGATGAAAAGGTCATGTTGAGACCTATGATATAAAATTGTAATATTCAATCATGTAAGGACTTGATCAAATTTGTAAATCCACTTGGTTGGATCATTGATGTATGTATGAGTTCTTGGTGATAGGAAAGGTCATAGAGTCATGTACTTCATTGGAAAATATGTTTGAAGATTCAGCATGAACTCAGGGGGAGCATGGCAACTTCAGCGCACATTAGATCCACAGAGCTCTTCTGTCTACATGAGAAGAAAAATCCTGTTTTGGTTTTGATCCGCCCTTTGCCCTTGATGTCAAAGGGGGAGAGTATCATGGTGTTTGAATAGGGGGAGAGTATCATAGTATTTGATGTATCTATCTGTTGTGGTGATCAAACACCATCATAGTTGCCATCAAGTCCAAAGGGGGAGATTGTTGGCATATGGTAATCCTTGATAGCAACCTAATTGATGAAATGAGACAGATTGAAACAGTGTTGGAAATATGATGCGAGTGTTGTCCTTGATGGAAACCTGCTTAAGCCAAGTTGATGGAAAGTTCATCGAAGAGCAGGAAGAAGGAAGACGGACCAAGTGAGAATGGGAGAAAAGAATACAAAGGAGCGACGATTTTTGGTAAGAACAACAACACGCATTCAAAAAGGATGAGCGCGCTGTTTTTAGTGGAATGAAGACATTTGTAGTTCGGACTACGGAGGGAGAAGAGTTTGGACAAAAACAATCATTTAGGCGATTTATTTACATTAAGTATGAATTTAGTTAAAAACAGCGGAGGTCCTTTAAGTTTCTGAAAAGGAAAGAACAAGTGGTCCCCACCACCTTAGCGCAAATCGCAAGATCGCAAGTTTTGAAGTTTAAATGTCTTGTTGATGTGGATATTTGCGATGTGCGATCGTCGCGCCGTCGCACCATCGCAACATCGCAATGTCGCAAAATCACACTCTGCCCAAGCCAGATTTTGTTGATTGTTGCGATATGTGATTATCGCAATATCGCATGTTTGTTATTTCCGCCATCGCAAGTTCCGTTGTTTGCGACGTGCGATCATCACGCCATCGCACGATCGCAATATCGCACATTCAAGTGTTCCGACTACAATGTGGGCCTGGGGTCAAAGAATAAAATCCCGTTTGTTTGAAGATTGAAGTCCGGGTTAAAAATTCATTTAAATTTGATTAAAAGTAATGGTACGGGGGCAGTGTAAAGTTTTAAAATAACCAAAAGGTTATATGAATATATATTACTGTTGAGTCAGCGGCACTAAGCGAAGGAAAGGAATCACGTGCGGAATAAACAGTGAAAGCGGGTTTTATGAAGCCGGTTTCCCATTTCGCATTGCCTTTTGGGGATAAGTGGTAATTTCCGGTTGGGTAGCGATTCCATTGATCGGGTGACACGCCTCCCTATATGACTCTACAAAACCGCCTGTCACTACGCGCCATCGCGCGTTATTTTTCGACCACGGATGTCCAGCAAAATTGATGAGCACCATTGATCTGGGAAGGGGTCATCGGACGATGTTCGCTTGATGAAGATGCACGAAGGATTATCCAGCATACGGTGCGGGAATTTGATTGGTTTGTTAACCATATAGGTGGGGGCCCGGAGCTAAGTTTTAAATATTATGACCATGCCAATCCATTGTAAATGATTTATTAATCATAAACTTATATGGCAGAGATAAAGTTCCTTTTTGGGTTGTTTCGTGTTGTAAAAGCAATTATGTATGTTTTGGGGAGGTCATGACTATAGTATATTGTTGGACCCGATTATCTATTTTGACCCCATCCAGGAATACCATTAGCGGTTCGTGGTTTTGACCCAAGTTTTTATTAAAAGCAAAAACTATATAAGGTGATGAGAATCATGAAGAAGCGGGTGTGTGAAAGGGTCGATAATAAACGAATCTCTTTTAGAGATATCTGTATGAATAAACTCTGATATATCTGAATCTATGGCGCACCTGTGAATATGATGATTGATCAAGATCTTTAGATCAGATGATGATTAATTCCTGGTTCAATCAGGAAGAGTATAAGGGTTGTGAATGAATACTTCACTCTGAAGTATATCTGTTTGGAATGGGTAACAGATTGCTGAATTAAGGATGCACCTCTGAAGAAAATAAGTAAATTTGGTGGCCTGCAAGGTATGTTGTGTGGAAGCTGTTGGATCCAGTATGAAAATTGATGAAACGTGGTCCATGGTGGTGCTGAGGGTCATAGCCTTCAATTAGGGGGTTGTAGCTCCCTTCCAGGAGAGGCTGGTAAACGAGAGTAGTGGGTTGTAGCTCCCTTCCAGGAGAGGCTGGTAAACGAGAGCAGGGGGTCGTAGCTCCCTTCCAGGAGAGGATGGTAAATGAGAGCAGGGGGTTGTAGCTCCCTCTCAGGAAAGGCTGGTAAACGAGAGAAGGTTGTAGACTTCTGCAGGTGGGTGCCTGCGTGCTGGGATGAGTCTGCGCCAGTACATGGTTGTAACATGTTTTCTTTATATAATAAATATTGAAGATTGAGACGACGGTAGCGGTGGTTTTCTCCCGACTTGGGTTTCCACCTTAAATCCTGGTGTTCTTGTTTGATGCTTATGTGTGATGGTTTATTCTGTTATTACTGCACATGCTTACTGTTATCTAATCATCAGAAGAATGAATGTTGCATAGATCTAAGTAAAGAATTAATGGCATAATAAGATCTCTGTATATACGTGAGTTTTAAGAAGGATATCCACGTGTATACTATAGTTGGCTTCAGCAAAGTAGCGTATGGGTTTTTAGAGAATGAAAAAGTAAAAGTTTGAGTAATTCCTAAATACTGATTCACCCCCCCCCTCTCAGTATTTTTTCCAACAGTTTTGGATTCTTCTTGAGTCATCTTCCCAACAATTTCATTAAATGACAGAAGGATATTGCTGTTGTTGATAGTAGTAATGAAGGTTTCCTAAACATGAGGGAGAACTTTGAGAGTCACGACAACTAACTCTCTATCTCGCACATGTTCACCAACCCTCAAGAGTTGATCTTTAAGACAAGAGATCCTAATGATGTAAGACTGAACAATCTCACCTTTGTTCATATTTACTTCCTTGAGTTGATATGTCAACGTAATAATTTCATTTATATTATTAGCTTAATACATGCTGGCTACTTATCATACATATTTTTGTACTTCTTCAAATTCCCAACATAAGCAAGTAAGTGATATTGTAACTCATTATCTAAGATTTGTTTTACTTAAGACTCACCTTTCTTGTACCTGTTTTTAATGACAACGGAGGCATGTTCTAAAGGTTCAGGCATCTTTCCTTGAATGTATTCCAAAACATCGTTGTTATTAGCAATAATCTCTAATCTGACTTTCCATGCAGCAAAGTTAGAAGCGCCACCCAGTTTCTCATTCTCCTTGAAGGTAGAGGAAGACATATCGACCTTGGCTTGTAGATCTATTCTCTGATAGATCTGCTTTATGATAAACTTATAGATCTTCTCTCTGGTAATGCTTTCTGATAAACTTGTAGATCTAATCTCTTCTCTTGGGCTCATCCTTCAGCTTATCTCTGATACCATGTTAATTTTTTAACATTTCTCTATGTTGTATCAATTACTTAGGGCCGAATTATATTTTCATTAACAATATATTTAGATTTGTGCAATATAAATAACCATAAACTGTAACTGAGGATAGGAAAATGCATGCAACGGAAGAGAAGACAATATCACAACCATTAGACACAAAATTTGGTCCAAGACTAGGGAAAAACCCCACTATGGGGGAAACCCTTTCAATTATTCTTCTTCTATAGATTGCCTTCAAAATATTTCAGTAGAGAGTACAATGAGCTCAGTACATGTATACATCGGAAGTAAAAAAATCTGATCTGTGGAATAACAAATCTACAATAGCAAGACACAAAACCAATGAATCACTAATACAAAGTGAACTCATTTTCCTATATCTATATCTGGATCTAGAATATTATCGATGACTGTTGTAATGCGTCTTTGGCTACGTGACGGATGAGTGATGATGTTGCGCAAGTAACTGACAGAGATCCAAATTCCATTTTCCCAATAACTCTTATAGTTGCGGCCTTAACAAGCCCTGATGATGGCTTTGGAGCTTTGAGCCGCTACCATAGAGGTATATGCCCATGACTAAGGGTCAGAAGACCTTAGAACCTTGGTCGCGCCCTGAAGCCTTCTTGCAGGCGACTTTACCAACATAGTCACGACCACAAAAAGCTTAGCCCGCGACCCAAGCCCAACAGAGCCGCTACCTCAAGTTATCCTACCCATGGCCTAGATCCAAAATACCCAGATATGAAATATGCCTCTATTTTTGATCTCGATCCACCACGCGAACCCCTTGTGACATACCTTTGTGAGCCAAAAAAACAAAAATATGACCAATAACCAAAAAAACATGAAGAAGATCTCATGGGAGAATATGTGTGGAAATGAACTTAGGGTCACTTCTATTTATAACTTTGTGAGGGACCACTTGGGGGTTTGATCGAATCAACATGCAGTTAGGCCAACTCATAAAATAATAAAATAAATCATAACTTAACTTTCACTTAACCGATTGGGACAATCTATAGACCGAATTTGATCCTCTCGAAAAGAGGAATCTAATTAACTTAATATTTTAATCATTTGAGCTGTCTAATGTGGAATTTTACCTCTAGTTTCAAAAATTAACATCTTAACCATAACTTGACTAAGTTGGTTAACCACATAACATATGTACGGTTGTATGTTCACCAAGTACATGAGAGAACACACAAGCTGCTTGTAGATGGTAGCTTCTACCCCTTCACCTGAAGTAGCATCTTCCTTCCTCCAATTCCCTGTTAGAGGAGCCTCCATGGGTTTGTTTCTTTCCATGTGAAACTTCTTCATAATCTCGTTGTCATACTTTCCCTGAGATACAAATAGTTCCCCATCTCGTTGCAAAATTTCCAAACCAACGAAATAATGCAAGAGCCCCACATCCTTCATCTAAAATTCTCTTGCAAGATCCTCTTTGTAAGATTTTATCAGTTTCTAATCACCTGTTAGAATCAAATCATCGACATATAATAAAATAATCAATCATTTACCTTCAACCTAAATATGGTAAAGGTTCGCATCTGTTTCACATTTGGTGAAGCCCAACCCGGTGAAGTAGTTGTCGATCCCGGTGTACCAAGCATGTGGTGCTTGTTTCAGTCCATACAATGCTTGCTTGAGTATGCACACATGTGACTCTCTCGAAGGTCTCAAATCCTTCCAGCTGCATAATGCACACCTCTTCCTCAATCACTCCATTGAGGAAGGTTGTATTTACATCCATCTAATGTATCTTCCATCCCATGCATGCTGAAAGTGCAAGGATAGTTCTTATAATTGATGAGTACCTTGCAACTGCAGCAAAGGTCTCCTTGTAATCAATTCCCTCCACATGAGAGAACCCTCCAGCCAAAAATTTGGCCTGGTGTTTCTCAACACTCCCATCTGCTACTTGCTTCACTTTGTAGATCCACCTAGATCATACAACTAACTTGTCCTCCAGTCTTGGGAAAAATTCCCATGCATTGTTTCTAATAATGGATTCATACTCCTCGATCATAGTAAAAAACCATACTGGTTGTTTCACTTCTTCCTCGAATGAGGATGGATCAATCTCTACACTCTCGCTCATAAGAGCCATGTAGCCAGTGTATCTATCTGGGGACCTTCTCTGCCTGTGCTATGATGTGGGTGCTCCCAAATTCTCTCTAGCATCAAGAACCAACCTGTCAGCCTCTTTGGTGTGCTTCCTTCCTTCTCTAGATGTCTCTGCATGAGTGGGTGCTTCCACTGTTTGTTCCTTTGGTTGTGGCTTCTCCACACCTTGAGGTTCTTCTTCTAGAGATAAGAAATCCTCAACTGCATGTAACCGAAGTTCCCTCTCAAGGGAAATTTGCATGGCCTTCTATTCATCGAATTTCACCTCTCTCCCAACCATTTTCATCCTATGAGATGGCATGTACACCCAATAGTTGTGAGGTGTATCAGTGTACCCCACAAATATTCCCAACTCAGCTGTTGGTTCTAGATTTTTCCTAACATATTTGGTTACATGAAAATAATTTAATGAACCAAAATTTTTATAGTGCACTACATTTGGTTTCTTACCTGAAATATCTTCCTCTAGTGTACTCATTTCGAGAATCTGACGAGGACTTTTGTTCTGCACAAATACTGATGTGTTTCATGCTTCATCCCACAAGTGCAACGGTATGCGTTGATCATGCAACATTGCTTGTGTTGCTCCCACAATAGTTCTTTTCTTCCTTTCTGCAACCCGATTTTGCTTTGGGTTATGAGGTGCTATCAATTCCCATCGAATTCCTTCTGAAGCAGATAATTTATTGAATTCATTCAACACATATTCTCCACCGTTGTCGCTCTTGAGAGCCTTCACCTTCTCCCTTGAATATTTCTTGACAAGTTCCTTGAACTCACAAAATTTTGAGAACATCTGATCTTTTTTCTACATGAAGAACATCCAACACTTGCGTGAAAAATCATCTACAAAAAATCATGTAATACCTGTGTTTTGTTGCGGAGGCTATTGAGAACGGTCCACACACATCTGAGTGAAATATTTCAAGGATCACCTTTGCTCGACTATCCTTATCATGAAAGGTGGCTTTGGTGTACTTATCCAATGTACACCCTTTGCATGTATCTCGATGCTCAAGTGAACCCTTGGGAAGTCCTATAGAAATCTATTGCATGATATTCATGCGCCATGGTGTATATGTTCCAATATTATATGCCATAACTCATCGATGTCTTGGCTCTGCACCTTCTCTGCTTTCATGCTCAAGGAAGCACAATATTCTACATCCAATTTGTAGAGGTTCTTTACCCAAACCCCAATATTATTCACCTGTCCTGCGGCTTTGTGACGAAATAACGCCTTTCCTTTGCTAAATATCACATCATGGCCATGGTCTTCTAACATAGCAATTGAAACAAAATTATTCTTTAAACCAGGAACATACATGACATCTTTTAATGTGAGAGGATTACCATACTCCCTTTGAAAGGTATTGATACCTATGCCAGTCGCACTATAACTCCCATCATCTCCCATTTCGATGTGCATCTGGAGAACCTTCTCCTCCAAGTTGTTGAAAAATTATTTGTTTCTGGTCATATGGAATGAAGCTCCACTATCCAGGCACCACACAGAACCCATCACCGATGACACCATGCATGTGATGAGAGTGAAATCCAAATCGAATTGTGAAGCAAGAGCTTCACCTTCCACTCGTCCTAAGGGCTTCTTGCTGGCCTTCTTGTGCGGACACTTTGTGGCATAATATACAAACTCATGACATTGAAAACATTTAATCTTTGACAATTCCTTCTTCTTGCCTACCTAACCATAATATGATTTGAAATGGGATGCCTTCCCTTTCCCTTTCTTTGCCTTTCCATCTAAGACATAGTTCTCCTCATCATCAGTATTTTATGAAGATCCACATCTGGTATTCCGCCAAATATTTTCTTATATCAAATTGGACCACAATTGCTACCATTCTAGTAGCTTCTCCCTCCCATTCACCAAATATTGGTAGTTTTGCTAGCTCTTGGGAAGGCTTAGAAATGTTAGGCTCACCAGATCATCCTCAACAACTGTAACACTGACACTTCCAAGCTCATATAGACATTGAGTGAACTTGGTAAAGTATTTTGGTATTGTGTCACCCTTCTCCATCTTGATTTTTATGAGCTTGTCCTTCAGCGCCAACTTCCTGTGGTCACTGATGTTCTGAAAAAAATCTGTTAAGGCCTTCCACATATCATATGGAGTTTCCTTTCCATGGAGATTTGAGTTAATATGATCTCGAACTACTTCCAATAAAATGCTTCTTGCCTTTGCTACATTCTTCTTCCATGCATCCAGATTTTGAGCATCTGTTGTTGCAGACCTGGGAATATCACTTTCTTTGAACTCCTTTAGCCCATTGTCTTCCAACACTGCTTCCATCCTTTCCTTCCAAGCTACGTAATTTGAACTACCCTAAATGGAATATTCGAGTCTCAATCCACAGAAATACATCTCGACCATGTTGCTACTACTGAAGTGTAGATCTGCAAATGCAATTCACCTGCTCAAAACAAACTCATATTCTTCTCTTCTATAGTGATTCCTCCTCTGATACCATGTAGAAAATCCATGTGGATTCAACTGATCTTGTAATATTCTAAAACAAAATACTTGAATCTAATCTACAATTGCGGAAACCAATTACAATCACGTAGTCACATGAACAAGAGAGAGAAATAATTTCAATCGCACAACACAAAGATTTATCTGGGGAAAGCCTCAGGTAAAAACCCGTTATCTGTATATTGCATAAGTCAAAGAATATGAGAACAATACAATGCTTCTCTCAGGCTTGAGATCTCTCTGCACTATCTTTGTTTGTCTCCTTGATTCCTAGGCAAGCTTGGTTCAATACTTAACCAATTTCTTGGCCTTAGGAATCCCTCTTTCCTTGCGCAATTTCTTGGGTAATTAGGTCCCTATTAACAATGAAATTCCCCAATAATGATTGCACAATACATCAAGGCTCTTCCTATGAATCTATGCATCACATGTACACTTTTCTTATTATACAACTGATAGTACAATTCCCTTTAACTCCAATCTCAATTGGGTCTTCCTTAGAACTGATATGCATGAGTTATTTATGAGTGAATTATTAGTTATTTGATTGGTCACTGCATGCGAATTAAATCATATTTATTTCACCTGACCTCTCACTAGCCCCTCCATCAATTAGAACTAGTTAAACTGATTTTAACTCAAATAAATTAAGTTAATTAATTACAAGTTGAAATAAACTCAACTAGGTCTTCTAAAAAGTAGGAGACACTCTACATGCCTCTAGTTTTACCATCAACTCGAATTAACTGAACTAACTAAGTCTTCATGACTTAGTTAACTCGTATAAGTTGTGTTGTGATGTGGAATTACAATTTTCTTCTAATTTAATTAAGGGAAAATTAAATTAGAAGCCTCTTCTTGTTGCCATTTTCAACAATATATGTAAAAGTTTATTTGATATATCATATTATTTTATAATTTTTATTTTTTATTTTTTTTGTTATGTAATTTTATTTTATTATAAATGTAAGGGAGGATTTGAAGAGTTAGATTGATGTTATTTGTGTAAATATGTCACTCAAGATGTGATGCATCTATTATTTCATCGACCATGTGTTGGCCAGATAAATCATTCTTGTGGACAAGACCGATCTCCCTAGTGTCAAAAGACAATCTAGCAACAAACGAACAACTAAGTTTGTATTTCTCTAAATATATTCGTTTTACAAATAAATGCTATGAAGGTGTCGATCCTACCTTAGATCCAAATGCTTATTTGCGGTCGTAGTGCTTCCGTCGCATCAATAATCCTTTCGTCACAACAAGATTTATTTCGTCGCAACAATAATCCTTCCATCGCAACAAGAGTTCTTTCGTCGCAAGAAAGTGTTGTCTTTTGTTGACCTGCAATCACAAACAAGCAAATATTAAATAGCACCTGTATAACAAATAATCATAAAACATACCTATCATAGTGATCAAGGAATCTATGAAATAAATGATCAAACGACAGCTTATTGAAATAAACAATCGAATGACAATTTATTGAGAAAAACAAAACTTGATTGTATTAATATTAAAATATACAGAAGAACCTTACAACCTTAGCCTTGATGTTTTAAAGGCCTTCCCAGGGTCCGAAGCAGGAGTCTCCTCTACTTTGATAAGTCTTGCACTCTTCCTCAAGAAGCATAAAGAGGAATGTGAAATTTCCTCTCAAAAGCTCAGCAGAAAGAAGTCTAAATCTCAACAACACTTCAACTCAATCACACATAAAGCTTGAACTCTAATCCTTAATCTCCAAAATCTCAGTCTCCAAATCTTAACCATTTGAGGCTACCCAATGCCTCCTTTTATAGAGCAGATGAGGAGGTTAGGATTCCACCTTTAAAGGGATAAAATCCTCCTTCAAAGGGATAGACTCCTCACATCAAGGGATTAGTTCCTTAAGGTGAGGGATACATGCACCTCACAAGAGCGGTTCTGCCACCGCAAGATCCATTCTAGAAGCTTCCAGAATTTACTTTAATTGAGCTTTTTGGAATTTACTTGCGCCTTTTTTTATCTTACAGGGGCCAGCACCTATAACAAAGAAAAGTGCATTCAGGTACGCAGGAGAGCTGAACATTAGGTGTGGGACCGTAGGAAAGATAGCGAGAAAGTGTGATACCAAAGTTTAGGAGATTTTTAGGAACTTTTCTCCTTGTTTCAGGGCTTGACATGAGGAGTAAAGGTTGTAAGACTTGCAGAGGAGGTATGTATGAGTGTTAATGAGCTCATACATTTAGCAGAATGTCAAGGTGACAATTTTTAGTGTAACAGATTTCCCCCTAAAGTGCGAAGTCTAAAATAGATGAAGATGAAGTCTGTCATATTTGAAGAGTGAAGTACTTTATCATTTCAAGGATCATCCTGTGGACACCCCAGTTGGAACCTGTAAAAAAATTCAATGCAAAAAATATATATGTAAACATATCATCGCTGAGGTAGGCATTCCCATACTCAGATCAAAAACTAACTAAACTTGTTCTGATACAGAAATGATTTTAATATTACATCAATAGTGTAGACACAACATGGGCACAGCCATCTGTAATGAATAGTCTACAGTATAATAATAAAAATCCTTGTAGCCTGGATGGTGGAAACTAGATCCAGGGTCTTGATTTCCGCTTCTCGAACCAATACGATTCTATCCATGTGAAAAAATGTGTCAAAGTCGAACATGGTAGAAACCACTTGATTACTAGTCAATAATGTAAACTGTTAACAAGTGTGAGAGTAACTACCAGTAATGTCAATGGATCTCAAAGTACTCAGTACAATCCATGAAATGTGAATGAATGAGCTGAAGTCGAACATGTCATGGAATCATTCGATTGAAGGTCAATGATGCAACCTGTCGTCGAAGGCAAGAAACCTTCCATTGAGGCATGCAGATTTCAAGGTACTGACGATTTCTGGATGAACTTCCTAGATAAAGAGCTGTCGTCGATAGAAAGTGATCCGTCATAGGCAAGCCCACAACACGAAATCATAGATCAAGTTTTGAAGAAATATATTGGAAATGACTGACTCAGGGATGGTCAAAATGGATGACAGATATTTTGCAGATGAATGGTTTATTTGAACTGTCCTCTTGAACACATAACGACACTGCAGATGGTTTGGTGATAATTGACCCAAAGCTAATACCCGAAGAGCCGAGTGAAGACTTTCAATATGGTTTGATTAAGCTGTTAGGAAAGGATTTCCCAACCGGTGAAGACGAAAGTGTCGTGTTCAAGAGTGGTTAACAGTTTTCCAAATAATCAAAATGTAACAAACAGGTTCGTTTTTCTCTCTTTTCCCCCACCATTTCTGGCAAGTACCTCTTTATTTTTGACAAGCTTGAGGAGGATACCATTTTCTTGTTTATAAGCTCATCCTTCGGATGAATCTAACTTAGTTTAAGATTTGAACCCTAAGAAGGAGTGGTTCGTTCTGAAAGTGTTGAAATTGAGCAGGGTCCTTCTTGTCAGTTAAAGTCGATTATAGGAGAAGCACAAATTGTTTTTCAGTTTTAGGGAGTCAGAAGAAAAACTTAAGAAAACTCCATGGGTGTACTTTTTCGTAAATTTAGTCTCTCGAGCCCGAGAAAGGATAAAATAATGCGGGAGAGAACTCTATTGACCGTATTTAGTCAACGTATACCTTTTTCGTAAATAGTCCATTTCAGTCCGTAAAAGGGGTAAACTTATACTGAAGGGACGACTGTTCATTTAATTTAACGAGTTCGAATAGTCAAGTACTCGGCAATCTTTTCATATTTAGAGAGTCTGAAAAGGGCTTAAAAGAGGACTCCAAGATTTCGCTTTTTCGTAAAACTTTTGAAAGAGTCCGAAAAAGTGATAAAAGAAATATACTCGGTAGTTTTGCTTTTTATAAATTTTAAGGATTTGAAAAAGTGATAAAAATTTACTCTGTAGTAGCGACTTTCAATTTAATTTACAAGCGGAAAAAGATGGAAAGAACTAGAAGCATTTTCATGTGGGCATGGAGAATGAAAGATAGCAAAATAATCTCGAGATTTTCATGAGTTTAACGAGTCTTGAAAATAATCAAAATTGACTCAAGATAGGTTTCATTTTTACAAAAGCATGAAACAGAGAAAAACTATGCTTCAGAGTGGTTTCATTTTTACACAAGCTTGAAACAGACAGAAAACCATGCTTGATGCCCCCTAAGAAATTTTTACACAAGCTTGAAACAGACAGAAAACCATGCTTGATGCCCCCTAAGCATAACTGCTAGAGCGCATGCCCCCCTAGCTTCATTTCATTCAACTAAGTACACTGATGGTAATTAATAATTGGATGGAATGAAGGTTCATTTACGAGATCATATGAAAGACCCGACCTAAAACTGTAAGAAAATTATGCAAAAACTAACCTATATATATGACTTGACATTTACGAGATCTAGTCAAAGACTCGACTCAATTAGGGGAGGATTTTTTTCATTTTTTAATGAGTTTGACACAGGAAAATAATTATGCTCATGGAAACGTGTTTCATTTTTTAACGAGGTTGACACAGTAACAGGAACTATCCTCACCTAAATGTTTCATTTTTTAACGAGGTTGACGAAATGAAAGACTTTCCTCTTGATACAACTGATTCATTTCTTGAGGTTGACATAGTAGAAGGAACTTTCCTCATATATACTTTTTACTACAATCTACCTATATAACCCTCTTGTGGATTCATTTTTTAATGAGGTTGACACGGGGAAAAGTAGTCCTCATCTGATGATTCATGTTTCTGCGAGTTGACTCGATGTGAGGGAGTTTATCCTACGACCAGCGATTCATTTTTAACAAGGTTAGAAACTGATATAAGGAAATTTCCCTCGTATCTCTCTACAATCTACCTATATAACCCTGCGATTCATTTTTTTAATGAGTTGACACATGAAAATACTTGTCCTCATGCAGGATTCTGTTTTAATATGAGGTTGACTCGATCGCATGAGGAACTTTCCTCGGACCAACTGATTCATTTTTTAATGAGGTTGACACAGGAAAAGGAACTATCCTCATCAACTACTTATTTCTAATCTATTAATCTACTCTCTACAATCTACCTACTGACTCATTTTTTAATGAGGTTGACACAGGAAAAGAACTGTCCTCATAGAAGCTTGTTTCATTTTTTAATGAGCTTGACACAAGAAAAGGAACTATGCTCTCGACTAACTGGCTCATTTTTTAATGAGGTTGACACAGTAACAGGAACTCTCCTTGGACTCATTGTTTCATTTTTTAACGAGGTTGACATAATAAAAGGAACTATCCTTGGACTCACTGATTCATTTTTTAACGAGGTTGACACAGTAAAAGGAACTATCCTCACACTTGATTCATTTTTTAACGAGGTTGACACAGTAAAAGGAACTATCCTCACACCTGATTCATTTTTTTACGAGGTTGACTCAGTAACAGGAACTATCCTCGGACTCACTGATTCATTTTTTAATGAGGTTGACACAGTAAAAGGAACTATCCTCATAAATCATTGATCATGGCTTCCAACTGGAATAAACACATGTCAATGGACACACCTTGATCATGGCTTCCAAGAGGTCTTCATCATAAGGAATAATAGTTCTCTGGAAGGGACACATGTCAAGGGACTCAAAAGAGATAAGAACATCGCGTTCAAATAATCCCATAGAGTTTTCCATGTCAATTACCGGATCTAAGTCAAAGGAAGATGAGCAAACAGTGAGAGGCTCACTTACATCGGTAATTGAAAACATGGGACTAGTTGCCACATAATTAACCCGTGGTAGGGTAGATACCACTTTAGAATCAGGAACATTTAGGGGTGTCATATTATTGGTAGTTGAATCAAGACTAGGGAAAAAAAGCTGGTCTACAGTCACAATATTACCATTGTGAGGGAAAGACATCACGCGAAAGAGTGTCGATACGACATCTTTCATTGCATAAACATAGTCTCGCCCAAGGAGTAAATTGAAATCCAAGGGACCTCGAACTACCATAAGATCAATAAATACAGTTTTACCTTCCAAAGTAATAAAAAACTTAGGAAGGATCCCTAAAGGTTCACTAATGGTTCTGTTAAAAGCTTTCATATTCCTCGTAATAGGCACAAGCTGAGGGGAACCCAAAGCTTTCCAAGCAGTTGAGGATAAAATACTAACAGAAGCACCTTCATCTACCTGTGTGCGGTGTATGTCCCTACCACCCAACTTCACAATGATTTGGAAAGTAATGGAGGAAGGAAGACGAGGTTCTGTCAGTCTATTCCAATCAAATGAAAATACCTCAGTATTTGGAGGGGGTTCTGTAGAAACAGGTGAAATTCCCCCCGGCGTAGAATAATATGATGTAACAAGAAGAACCTGAGCAGTATGAAGTTCACTCTCTATAGGGAGAATGGGATCGACCGAATGTGAAATCGAATCGACCACTTGATCAACTAACGGATCATCAACCTGAGTGATATGAGTTTCACTCTCTAATGGAAGAGTGGGATCAGTATTAACAGAGAAATTAAATCCAATCACTCGTCACATAAGCGGTAGGTTGTGAAAGTTCTGATACTTGGATTGGAAATTGCTATTTGTGGAGCAGTTAAGGTTTTTCAACAATTTTGAGGCTTCATCCATGTGAGGTAAAATGTGAGTTTGATGACTCCCTTTGCATAACCTACAAGGAAACCTAACACCTTTTCCCAGGGACTTTGACTATCGTGGTTGATGGATCAGCAGGAAAGTTGATGAGATTTTTTTGACCATACTTCCAAGACTTTTGGAATACCAGGACAATTGATAAAGAAGTGGTCACCCTTACAAAGCCTGCAAGGGTATTTGGGTTTACAATGCATGTTGGAGGTTTCCTCAACACTACTAACATTTACAGCCATGGTTGGTTGGTTGAATTCTTTATTATCTTGCTTCTTCTTCTTCTTCTTCTTCCTCCCTTTCTTCTTCTTCTTAGCCACCTGGTTACTAGCGTCAAGGTTTCTGGCGGGAAGAAATGGAGGAAGAAATATTAAGCGAAGAAGGTAAAGGGTCAACAGAAGGTTGGTGATGTTGATATGGTGAACTCTGTTGAGGTGAAGCATCTGGTTGAGGTGGAACAATTGGAGTATTCGGGGCCAACGAAGTTGAAAATAACCATATCGGTAAACCTATTGTAAATCCAGGTAATGACAATGTAGCCATATAAGGAGGACCAACATTTCCAAAGCAAGGAAAAATACTAGGATTCTTGTTAAGAGGGGTTCCTTGGTTGGTAAATTCCGGAACAGTTGCCATTATATTCAACTCCAGTGAATTTTATTAACAATTTAAAACTAAAATTAACAATTCACAATTCACACCTAACAATTAAAATTCACAATTCACACCTATGGTCTCTAAAAGTAAAAACAAACAAATTAATACGCGCTATCAAATCTAGGAGTCAAACCACACACAAACAGTACTAAAAACACTAGTTGGTGATGAAATCCAACTTAGTAGAAACTTAATACAGAAAGGGCGGTTGGAACAGTTACCTCGACAACCTGCTTAATGAAACAGACTGGCACAAGTTTCTTCACAAAACCATCTCGAGTGAATATAACCCCCCAGAGAGTCCAAGTGAGTCTAGTCGACGTCTGCTCCAGGTATAGTGAGATCTTTCCTTCACCGTCACCTTAGGAAATAATCTTAAGCTTTTGGATAGTAAGGTTACCAACAATAACAAATACAACTGGGGGAACAGTCTATGATCCGATCTCACGCGCAAGGGCAGAGTAACAAAGCTCAATCCCCTTGAAGGTTCCTCGACATGGTTAATCCGAGGTTTACCGACAAGTGACCCCAGGCTCCTCGACAATGGTTAATCCGAGGTTTACCATTTGTAATGCGCGCAAAATCTTCTATCTTCCCCAATGAAACATAATTGATTGTTTCAAAGGTTCGGACATGATCTCGTGATTGACTTCTTTAAGAGAAGCTTCCCAGATTGTACCAATTACAATTGGATTTATTTCCTACCGCAAGATTTATCTACCTGTTTGTTTTAGTTGCTTTGGAAAGTTAACTACAACCTATTCCAAAGCACTAATCCTGAGCTAGATTGGTGGAAAGAGCCCTAAAAATGTAAAAATTACTAGATGAATTTTAATTAAGCGCTGTGTTATTTAGGCTGTTATTACTCAAAAGGGTAAATGGATATGAAACCAATGGTGTTATGACCCAACCCAAAACTGAATGCAATCGAATATGATAATGTAATCTTTTCAATTCAATGAATCCTAACTAAAGTAAGGAGAGAGTTTCCATTCACTTCCAAAAATGCAAAAAATTGATCACTAAGAGAAAATATAACAAATTCTCTAATGCACTAATTTCATCAAGAAAAACTAATGCAAATCAATTCCAAAACAATTTTTTATATTTTTGTGTTTTTAAAACAAGCATAAAAACATCTAAATTCAAATCAAAGAAAATTGATCTAAATCTATGATTGATTTTTTAGAATGTAAACTATGCAGTTGTAATCTATGCACAATTCACTTGAAAAGTATGCAAATGTAATCTATGCACATTTTTCATTCATATTCTGAAAATGAGAATTCTAATTATGCAAATGTGATCTATGCAAGAGAATTCTCAAACACAAGATGATTCTAATGTAATCTAAGAACCAATCAAGTGTAAGTCAAGAAAATTGGGTGAGAGTTCCAAAGATAAAAAAACACTCAAAGGCGATTAACACTCATAGGCGATTAACAAAAACAAAAAGATGCAAAATTGTGAAAAGACTGAGACAAACCTCCAAGTAATGACCAAAGGAAATAAAATTAAGAATTTCTCAAAAAAGAGACTCAAAACACCCAATTAACTTAATGGAGATTGATGAGATGAAGAATTTGCTGAAAAAAACTCATAAACAAGGATTTTTGACAGAAAAATACAGATTTGGGTAGATGCTAAGAATCCTAAATAAAATTTAAACTAAACTAGAAAAAATAAATTTGGAGTTTTTCCAAAATTATAACAGGGTCCGTAGGCTCCCAGAAGTAACAGGTGCGGTCCCGCACTGTTTACTTAAGGAAAGTGCGAAACTGCCCGCACTATGCAAAAGAACAAAGTGTGGTCCCTAGAAAAGTTCAAGAAAAACGTAAAATATTTCAAAATTTTCAAAAACAGAGAAAACTTAAGCTACCCAGGCAGATATCCATCCATCAAAAAACAGGAAAAACTTTTCCTCAAATCAAAATAAAAGAGAACAAAAAAAAACAAGTTCTTTCCCCAGTGGAGTCGCCAATTTGTTGGCCGGATAAATCGTTCTTGCGGACAAGACCGATCTCCCTAGTGTCAAAAGACAATCTAGCAACAAACGAACAACTAAGTTTGTCTTTCTCTAAATATATTCGTTTTACAAATAAATGCTATGAAGGTGTCAATCCTACCTTAGATCCAAATGCTTATTTGCAGTCGTAGTGCTTCCTTCGCATCAATAATCCTTTCATCGCAACAAGAGTTCTTTCGTTGCAACAATAATCCTTCCGTCGCAACAAGAGTTCTTTCGTCGCAAGAAAGTGTTGTCTTTTGTCGACCTGCAATCACAAACAAGCAAATATTAAATAGCACCTGTATAACAAATAATCATAAAACATACCTATCATAGTGATCAAGGAATCTATGAAATAAATGATCAAACGACAACTTATTGAAATAAAAAATCGAACGACAATTTATTGAGAAAAACAAAACTTGATTGTATTAATCTTAAAATATACAGAAGAACCTTACAACCGTAGCCTTGATGTTTTAAAGGCCTTCCCAGGGTCCGAAGCAGGAGTCTCCTCTACTTTGATAAGTCTTGCACTCTTCCTCCAGAAGCATAAAGAGGAATGTGATCTTTCCTCTCAAAAGCTCAGCAGAAAGAATTCTAAATCTCAACAGCACTTCAACTCAATCACACATAAAGCTTGAACTCTAATCCTTAATCTCCAAAATCTCAATCTCCAAAATCTTAACCATTTGAGGCTACCCAATGCCTCCTTTTATAGAGTAGATGAGGAGGTTAGGATTCCACCTTTAAAGGGATAGAATCCTCCTTCAAAGGGATAGACTCCTCACATCAAGGGATTAGTTCCTTAAGGTGAAGGATACATGCACCTCACAAGAGCAGTTCTGCCACCGCAAGATCCATTCTAGAAGCTTCCAAAATTTACTTTAATTGAGCTTTTTGGAATTTACTTGCGCCTTTTTTGATCTTACAGGGGTCCGCATCTATAACAAAGAGAAAGTGCATTCAGGTACGTAGGAGAGCTGAACATTAGGTGCGGGACCGCAGGAAAGAGAGCGAGAAAGTGCGATACCAAATTTTAGGAGATTTTTAGGAACTTTTCTCCTTGTTTCAGGGCTTGACATGAGGAGTAAAGGTTGTAAGACTTGCAGAGGAGGTATGTATGAGTGTTAATGAGCTCATACAGTTAGCAGAATGTCAAGGTGACAATTTTTAGTGTAACACCATGTGTCAATGAAATATGGGTGCATGTACGTTTGTCCTTAAATATTCATGCTTGGTCATATTTTCCATCTATGGAGACATGTTGTAAATGGTAGATGACGTATTGTCCGGAACAAAATTTTGTTCCCTTTTTTATACCCCGGGGCATATGGATTGGTAGGAATCATTGATTTTCGAGAATTTCCCACTTAACATTGATTGCATATGTGACTCCATAATTTCCATGTACATTGAATATGTTGGGGATATCACAAGATTAAGAGCACATAAATCTATATTAGAGGCTCCTATTATCAGTTTTCTGGTTGGCTACTTCAATGGGGTCGCATAGGGTGATTGTTGTGGTTGTGTGTGTTTATCAAGATGTCATTGTATTTATCAATATCATTTTCATTGAAACAATCAATAAGGGGCGAACATGAGGGCCAACGTAGTCGTTGTATGGGGCCTCTTATATTGCGAAAAAATCTTGGTATGGATTCTATGCACATTCTGGATGATTCTTAGGTTGTCATTGAATGGTTAATTTGTCATTCCTCTTTTACTCTGTCATTGTTCTTCAAATTCCTATGTAGGATTGTTAGGCTTAAGTCTATGTTCCAACACATTGTTTGTGTTCATGTGTATAGGGGATTTAATTACATGGCTGATGCTCTCTGAAAAAAAGGGTCTATCTGCACAACCTTAAAGTATTTTCTTCTTTTTTTCTACGAAATGGCATGTGGAGGAAGACTGGATCTTTATCGTTGGTCTTGTCTAATTCTATTTTTCTCTGTTTTTTCATGCAACTGGTTTGAATGTTTTCCTAGGTGATATGGGTTTTTGTCTATTTAAAAAATGCAGGTTTTATAGATTTTTTTGGATCATTGATAATGTCAATGTTTTTTGGCATAGATAGATACTATATAAATACTAGTCAATGAAACAAATATATAGATATATTACTTGCATACAATGGCTATAATAATAATAATTCTTTACACAACCTTATAGGAAGATGATGTTGAAGTCTTTCTATATTTGATGTATTTGAACAATGTAACTAATTTTTGTTAGTTTAAAAACTTATATTTTTTCTTTCCAAAAAAAGTTAAATGTAATGATTGGATATATAAATTACAAATTTTACATATTATTTTGTATTAATAAATCTTTTTCAACCTTTAATCTTACTATAAAATTAGTGAGAAAAAAAAGTTTTTACTTTTACTATTTTTAATTATTAATAATTTAATTGACTAAACTTATATTTTTTCATTCCAAAAAAAATTAAATGTAATGATTGGATATATATAAATTACAAATTTTACATATTCTTTTGTATTAATAAATATTTTTCAACCTTTAATCTTATTATAAAATTAGTGAGAAAAAAAAGTCTTTACTTTTACTATTTTTAATTATTAATAATTTAATTTACTATTTTTTAATTATTACTAATTTACATCTATCAATATAATTAAACCTTATATTAATAAAATAACTCATATTTAAAATCCTCCAAATATGTAATAAAAAATTTAAAATTATTAATTTTCTATAATAATTTTATTTTTCTTATTTTCAACATCTCTATCATTCCACACACATTCTTATTCTTTTAGAATTTTAGTTTTTAAAATAACCATAAAACTCCTCTGCCATCTATCCACGAACTTTAAGACTTCATCATAATTCTGTTATTAAGGGAAAATAGAATAAATTTTAAATATATATACATTTTTAAGTAATGATAAGAGGCCTCCAATTTTCCACACACAAACTTTAAGCACTTCATCATAATTTTATTCTTAAAGAAAAATATTTTGCACGCATAATCTGTTCTTAAAGAAAAATATGATATATTTTACCTCCATTACTTTTCTCTTTTCGAACTTATTTGCCATTTGTTTTTAATATATTTTTAATAATAATATATTATTTTAATTTTTTCAAATTATTTTTGTCATTAATAATTTAAAAATTACAAATTTAGGTAGTCATTACAAACCCTGGTGTATCAAGGTCTTGATTAAGAGAGTCTTATAAACAGAGTTAGAACCAAAATTTTCATGAAGTTTGTGTTCAAAATTAAAGCCTTTCCTCAATCTAACATGTCAAGACTGATAAAAAGAAGATAAAAGAAAAACTAAAAGACTAAGAAAAAAACACAAGTGGATTCAAATGAGCCTGCCATGATAATTTCATTGCCTTGCTAGCTAGAGTTCCATAGATTTGGTGGAGGAGCCAAATGAGCCTCAATCTTGTCCATTTTGAGCCAGATCTTGCATTTGTAGTTGAACCTCATTCATCATGAGCAAAATAGTATCTTTATCATCATTGTAGTCCAACGACACCTTTCCCAACAATGTTTTCATCTCCTAATACAAGTCTATTGTGTGGAGGTGTTGATTTTGCCTCCCTCGAGTGTGACCAATGTCTAAAATCCATGGTATCACTTCTGCTACAATCTCTATGTCTCAGAGACATCCTCTTTCCCCTACTATTTCTCGTTCAACATGTAACAACCCTTTTTGTTGCACTCCATAATTGTAAATTTCCATATGTGAATTTTTTAGGTGTATGTAAATTTAAGTGAAAACAAATTGATGGTTAGCTGAAGGTAGGGACATAGATCCATTGCTCTAAGTGGGTTGCATGGGTTGCTTGAATTTCTTGTGGTGTGTTGTGAGTAGGACATACCCACTTCATTTATTTCTTGTAACTTTCACCTTGATAACAATGATTCCTGCAGTAACAAGCATTGAAGTTTTAGAGTGGAAAACAAGAGTAAAGGACAATGCCAATCCTTGTTCCCTCCTCGTGGATTGAGACAAGGAACGATTTTATTGGGAGGAAAAGGAGTGGGGTCAATGATTGGTGGGGAGACAACACAAGAGAACATAGGGAAACAGAGAAGATAATACAAAAATACCATATTAAGAGACAACATGCCAGGAAATAAACACACGCACAGGGAAAAGGTTGTATACAACCGTACAAAGAAGAGAAAATTGGAGAGGAGTGACTTGGTGAAGGCCTTGCAAAAAAGGAGTTGCTAGATGTCTAGTTAAAAGACTGAACTGGATTGGATTATCCCTAAGCTTTAAATGCTCAAATTTTTGAGGTGTCATCCCCTATACAGTTATGTGGACGCCATTAGACTGCGTGCCTAAGCACGAATGGCTAGTAGGAGGCGTAGTGGAGGATTGAACCACTCAGTGCTTGTTGAAGAGTTGTTAAACCACTTGGTGCTTGTTGTTTGGCTAATGAACCACTTGACAAGGTAATTTGAACCATTGTTATGCTTATTGGAAGATCTATTAAACCATATATACAATGGACTACAAACCCCTACAATGCTTGCCACGAAATGGTAGTTTTTAAACCACTAGAATAGTGAATTCAATCTAGTGGAACTGAGCATAACCCCATATTGGCCTTGGGAAAATCCATGTGATTGAACTCAGAGAGTAAATGGGTCACTATGGTGCTTACCATAGCGCTGTTAAACCACCTAGACATTGGAATCCAACTCCTAATTGTTTGACCAAGCTTTGGTGTGAAATTCCCCTATGCAAGAATCCCCTCATACTCTAGATCTAGCTTGGGGGTGGTCAACTGCAACAGATATTGCAATGTAAATGGCTTACAGTTGAGTGGAGATTTTAAATCCATGATTTTTTTGTTATCCATTTCAATTTATTAAGAGAAGTACGATATCTTATGCATATTTAGATTATGGATTATGCCAATCTTTGTTATGTTATTGACTAATGTGTGGATCTAAATTACTCATGAAATAATGCCTTGAATCCTTGTCATATTCATGGTTGTCAAGCTATCTTATGTATCTATGGTAATAATGAATGCCTAAATATTGTGATTACTACCATACTCATGAATTGCATGATATCTTATATGTTTATGATTGACTGTCTGAATTTTACTTAGGACCAACTAGCTATCTTATAATTTCTAAGTTATATTAATTATTGGAATTGGGAAATCACAAACTTACTTGTGACTGTGTTGGAAAGTTCTTATCCTTGTGAAAGTCTCTAAGCTTTGAATTCCTTGCAAGTTTCCTTTCATTTTTGTTATTGCTTCAATCTTAACTCTAGTTAATTACTCATAATTCACTATGTTAATACATGCATGTCATTTTTCTTATGAGAAAGTCACGGACTTGTGTGAGTGGGTCACGCTAACTTGTGTTATCTACAAGAGGTGAAGGATTAGCTTTAATCAACACTTTCATAAAATTTGGCATTTGGGAAGTGCCCCCTTGCCTTAACGAATCCCCTAATTCCCCCTTAATTTCCTTTTTCCATAACATTCTATGTAAATCCAATGATCTAGTTCCAGGACTAGAAAGGCGTAGTTCATTCACGTGAAGGTTGAATATCATTTGGGATAGATTTAAATTTTAAGGGGCAATTGTATCTAGGATCTAGGGATGGATGATGTCGCACACATATGTGAGGGCCCAAATTCAAATTACATTCAAGAATGAGTTAGAATTGGGAATCGACTATTTGAGGGTATCAAGGAATGTCATGAAGGTGAAGGGCCTAGATTTGCACATGACCTAATATAACAACGAGTATCAAAATACGTAGAATGGGGAAGGGTTAGTGGACACTGCTTCATGTTGACACATATTCCATGTGGTACATGGTAGGAAACATGCTAGATTACCTTTGCATAGTGTCTTGGATCCATAGACCTGGGTGTCCGGGGTGGTAGGGATTATTTTTTCTTTAACATAAACAGTTATTTTTATATTGATTCAAAAGGTCCAAGGCTTATGCTCGGAGGTATTACATCTGGAGACCCAATGTCTAGGGGGTTTCCGATCAAGCAAAATTCACCTACACTGCTTCTTACAGTCAATCTAGAAATTTCCCAAAGACTGGCAAAACTTCTAATACAAAGAAATTGTTGCAGCAAGAGACAAAAATACATCACAAAGGAGAGGGGCCGGATAAGGTAGAGGATCCCATGAATCCCCCTCTTCGCAGAGGAGAGGTCCCGCTTGTAAAGAGACAATAGTGTTGGCTTCAAGGTCCACATCTTTGTTATTTTTCCGAAGGACGTGAAATAACTGAAGTTTGTCAAAGGACACGATTAGCTTATTGATGCGAGCGAACAACCGTTGCAGACGGAGGTCTTTAGGGACCGATTTTGTCACAATAAAGCCAATAAGGCTTTGTAAATCTACAATGACTCGATCCTCCTTGATTCCATGTTTTTGCAACTGTTTCAAGCCTTGGAGGACAACCATGGATTCTGCTTGATTGTTTGAAGTAAGTCCCAAACCCCAGGCAAAGTGGGAAATGATTTGGTCTAAAGGGCAGTGAATAATTCCTTCACCTCCGAAATTCCCCAGATTCCAATTTGCTGCACCATAAAAAAACATAGTGTGGGTATCTGTTCTCCTTCTCCATTTGTCAAAGTCCTCATCCTCTAATATGATTTTCCATTCTTCTTTGCACTTCTCCATATTGTGCCCAGTGGGAAGTTTTAGCCCCAAATGTTGGCACCAATCCTTACCTTGCTGGTTTAAGCTACAAACTTGCTTCTGGTTCACCTTGGCTTGCATTATTTATTTGAATAAGCTTCTGATTTTCACAATGATTTGCTGCTGGCTTAGTGCCTTCTATTGAAAGATATGATTGTTTCTTTCAAGCCAAATCTTCCAGCAAATGAGCTTAGGGATAATAATCCACCCCTCATTTGGCCAACCTCTCTCGAGGAAGGACTTAGGAAACATGTCTCCCCAATTAGACAACATACCCGTGATGGTGATTGGGAGGATGGGGCTGCTATTCCAAATCAAAAAGATTTCATTCCAAAGGTCCCGAGCATAGAGGTACTCGAGAAATATATGGATCGAATGTTCTTCCTGTTGTTGAGAGAGCAGACACTGAGAGGGGCCGTGGAACCCACGACCTTGCAGGTTTTCAGCTGTGAGGATACTGCTGTGCCCCAACTTCCAGGTGAACATGTCAATCTTCGGAATGATTTTAACCTGCCAAATCCCTTTCCAAATCACAGGGTTGCAGGGGACAGTGGGAATGGCCTTAAGGCACTTGTAGCCTTGTGCTGTGGAATAAAATCCCGTCGAGGAACCCCAAACCCTTCTGTCTTTTTTTCTTGCATTTAGAGGGGCTTTCCCAGCCAGCGCTACCATGAATTTGGCCCACGCTTGCTCCAAATGAGCAGGCATCTCTATCTTCTGCCACCCTGACCAGTTGCTGCTATCCCACTCAGAAATGTCCCACATCGTGTGTCGACCATTTGCAATCATCCACGTTCTTAGCTGCTGCAACTCATGATCATCCATGATCGCTTCTGCATTCATGATCCTATCCTCCCACAGGCTGATTCGATTCCCATTTCCTGGAATCTAGAACAAGCGGTTAGGCAGCAACGAGAGAGCACACTTGCACAACTGATGGATCGGGGAGCCATGTCGATTAGCTTGGAAGTTCTCCAGGTTGCGAAAACGCTTTCCAAAGCTGTATTTTTTCCCCAAAGAAATTTTTTCCCATCCCGGATTCCTTGCTACCTTCCGCCATAAGATCTTGGTCCCCAGAGCAATATTGTGCTCCTTGAGGTCTTTTATATGGAGGTGACCTTCCAGTAGCAGCATAATGATCTTATCCCATCTAACCAATGGATTTATCTTAGCATTATTCTTCCCTCACTTCCAAAAAAAAGAGCGAATGGATTGCTCCATCTTGCGAGGAATGCACACCGGAGCCAACTTAATAGAGATCTGAAAGATTGGAAGACTATTAAGGACTGAATTAATGAGGACAGTCTTACCTTCCAGGTTGAGCCACGACATGCTCTAGGCTTGCATTTTGAGCTTAAATTTGTCTAGCAAGGGGTACCAGTCCCTCCTAATCAAGCAACCTTGAAATATTGGCAGTACAAGGTATTTAAAAGACACCCAAAATTGAGGCAGTGGCGATCAAGATCTAGCTTGAAGCGGGAGGCCGAGATGAGGAAGCACCCCCTAGTAGGGTGGAGTCCTCATCAAAGAGTGCATGGTTGATGTATCTGACTCCCATGGCGATTCTAAGACCCATAAGCTCTTGATCAATTCATATTTTCTCCAGCATAAAACTGAGGACAAAGGCTTGAATGACAAATAGAAGGGGGGATAGAGGGAGTCCCTACTTTATCCCCCGACTCGCATTGAAGAAGTGAGCAGCATGCCTGTTGACAAGTGGGGAAATCCATGGTTCCGCAATGTAGGCCTTGACCCAGCTTATAAAACGACACTCAAACCCAAATTTTTGCATAAACCCAAAGAGAAACTTTTGCCTAACTCTGTCAAATGCACTAGCCAGGTCCAGCTTGACATCCATGCCTTTTTCTCGTCTTTGGATGCTTGAATGGATCACTTCCTAAACAAGAATGAAATTACCAGTTAGTTGCCTACCTTTGAAAAATACCCCTTGATTTTCAGGAATGATTTTCGGAAGAAGGCCTTTCAGCCTGTTTTCCATGACTTTAGTGATGAGCTTGTAGCCAATGTTGCAGAGAGAAATTTGCCTGAATTTGTGGAAATAACTGGCACCCTTCTCTTTAAGTATAAGGGCCAAGAAGGCCGAGTTTGTGCTGCCCCCAATATTGTGGCAGGTCTGGGACTTTAAGATCATTTTGTAGATGTCCTTTTTGAAAATGTTCCAACAATTTTTAATGAATCGAGCAGTAAACCCATCCGGCCCAAGAGCCTTGTCTGGATCCATTTCATCAAGGGCCTGCTTGATTTCATTGATGGTGATAGGAGTAGTCAACATAGAGTTCATTTGGGCATTGACCTTTAGAGGGACTAACTCGAGCAGGTTAGAGCTGTGAATTTCTTGCTTATCCTCTGTGTACAAGTCTTTGAAGTGCCGATGGGAAGCTTTTTTGATGTCGGCAAAGTCAGAGAAGGATTGGTCTCTTGAGGTTATCTCCACTATAGAATTGAAGCTTCTTCTAGTTCGAGTCTGCTTATGAAAGAAGGAGGTATTCCTGTCCCCATCTTGTAGCCATAGACTGCGAGATTTAAGTCTCCAGAATTTTTCCTCCTGGATGCAAGCCTTATGAAGATTAACTTGGAGCTCCTCTTCCAAGGTTAAGCTATCCTTCAAGATGTCCATATCTTCCATTTGTTTTTGATGACTCTCCAAATAGGCATGGGTAGCCCGCCTTGACTCGGTCAGAGAAGGGAGGGCTTTAGCCCAAATTTTGAGGGCCCTCTTCACTCTCCTCAGCTTTTCTTCCCACACAAAGAAGGGGGATCCACTGACATGGAGTATCCAGACTTCGTCAACTTTGTCCAAAAATTCAAGTTACTGCACCCAAAGAGAACTAAAATGGAAGGGAATAGGCCCCATATTCATATGTGGCTTCATCTCAAACCTAATGGGCTTGTGATTGGAGACTGACGAAGAAAGAATAAAAAAAATGACATCAAGACCTAAAAGCAAGAAGGAACTCTAGATGAGAAAATGATCTAACCTTGTAGAAATGTGACCCGAACCCGTTCTTCTATTGGTCCATGTATATTTTTCCTTGACTAGCTTGATGTCTAATAGATCCCAGTGTTGGGGCCCTTGTTTTGAATACTTGGTTTGAATACTTGTTTTGAATGTTTCAAATTTTGAAGAAAGAACAAATTTTTGAGTTGCAGAACGACACATGGCAGTCGCAAACTACGGTGAGTAGCGGAGCTACCAAGGATGCAAGGAAACAGGAGATAGCTGAAGAAAGTAGAAGCATAAGCGCAGACAAAGAGAAGAGACAACAGAAGACAGAGAGCAGAACTCATAGACAACAAGAGAGAAGCTAGAAGCAGCTGAAGAAGAACGCAAGAGGAACTAGCAGTTGCGATGGCGGGTGAATAAATAGCCGTCACCCGACCGAAAGAAGGGATGAATGCAGAGCAACCGAGGAGGATTGAGCAGATGCTGTAAAGGGAATCCATTCGAAGCATGATATCTCTGTAGTTCCTAGGCTTCTCTTATCTATATTTCTGTCCTATAAGACGTCTGTGACAGACTTGTAAAGCTCTTGCTGTGGAAGTGATGTAACTATGGATTTGGTTGAAGATTATCAATATACTTGCAGGTTGCTGTCTTATTCTATGTGTTACATGCATGCACGATGTCTGTGATGTCTTAAAATTTTATTTTCTTAATACTTGTTCGATCTTTTGAATGTTCTTGCGTATATAATGATGTTTATGCAATCAATTCTATATTACCCATGAGTTGCGGATCCCTCCATCACTATTGATCTATTCCCCTTCTGCATGCGGTCACGAGACGCCTTGGGTGAGACTCTCTGCTCTCCGGAGTAGGGTGACAATGCCGGCGTGGTTATAGACTACAATGGATACCCTTGTTGGCCCCAACCTCTGAACCTGGGTCTTGCCTGCGAGAACTGTTTCTTTGCCAAAAAATGGTTTCGTTGCCGGGACACTACACGTTATGAGGGGAACTGGATCATGGTATCGAGGATTTTTGAAGGAGAAATACGACGATGGTTGGATAACCATCTGGACCAGTTTGTTGCTCAACAAGCGGAGTTGACAAATCAAAAGGAGAGGGTGCTCAAGGATCTCGTCCTTTTCTCGGATTCCGCCAGTGATAGCTACGAGATCCTCTGGGGAAAATTCCCTAGCGACCTCTACAATTGGTTGCGGAGGTTGCACACCAGGGTACCTAGGGATAGCTTGTGGAGAATAAACTGTAAGTGGGTGCACGGAGATCTGGTGGCCCTGCATCGGTTAGATACTAAGTTGACCCGCGCGGTGGATTTTTGGGTAGAGACCACTTTGGATGGCTATATTGTGGAGTTTGCCGTAGAGTGCTACCAATTCCTCTCGAAGGCTGAGGCTATCTTCTGCTTCAGGCTAAGAGGAAGCTGCTCAGGGAGATTTCGTTGTGGATTAAGGCCTTGATGTTGGACGAAGGGCTGATGGAATTCCAAAAATCGAGCATGGAAGCGTAAACCTCCAGTGTTGGGGGAAGGGCTGAAGGGAAAAATGCTACGTGAAGTGTGAAGCGGGGGGAGTGGGGAATGGATGTTGAGGCCGCAAGGAGGTTGAGGGAGAGACGTGCACATCGGAGGGCGCAGATCGCCGACAGTTGGCGAGAAAGGGTGATGCGGGAGTTGAAGTGACGGGAAGACAATAGGAAGAATCAGGAGGAGGCACCTTAGAGGATAGGAATTATGGACACCCAGACGGATACCTGGGAGAGGGAAGGGACCGCTGTGGGAGTGCAGCCCGTGCATGGGAGCCCAGCTAGGAGAGAAAGGGAGACGATGACTGACGAAGATGATGCAGGTGTGCAGCCCAAAGAAATTTTCGATGGAGAATGGTACGTCGTGATGCAGTGGTTGTTTCAAGAGCGGACGAAATTCATCTCTCCAGGTAGCCCTACTTCCAAAAATTTGCACAACAAGGATCCCTACCTTCCCCTGGTACTCTATAAACCTTTGAGTAATATTTTCGTTAAGTTACAAGCATTAAGTCGATTGCACAACAGTTCAGTGTCGCACGTTAATAGCGGCATTACTAATAGTATTGCAGTTCCTAGTGGTATACTCACACAACCATGACCCGGAGGGTTTATTCTGGTCACCCCTTCGCAGGCAAATATGGCCGGGTCATTCACCTGGTATCCAGAATTCTCTGGCCGAGGCAACGATGATGTGGAGAAACACTGGTATATCTACAAAGCCATATGGAGGGCTCGGAAGATGGGCTCGGAAGATGCCAGACGCAGGGAAGCTAATAGAGTTCCAAACCATGCTCAGAGAAATGGCTCTGCGATGGTTCATTAAGTGGTCCGAGGCCCATCTGAATCCAGTAATCACGAACGTTAAGCGGGATTTTGTTCGAGAATTTAAGCTTCCCCAGACAGAACAACAGGGTCTGTCCGAGCTCTGGGAGATTAAGAAGAAGGAAGGAGAGACTGCATGGGAGCTGATGCGCCGATTCAAGGACGTGATCGAGAAACTCAGCTACCCGATCGACCCAAACCATCAGAGGGACTGGTTCATCAAGGCTCTGCTTCCCTTGACATGAACCCCCCTCACCCAACAGAACATTGATAACTTGCAGGACGCTCTGGAGCAGGCCATGAAGATACAGGCCATGGCAGGCTACCCTCAGGAATATCGGGGAGGGCTGGCCTCGCAGGATCCTTGCTTGGTGGGATTGCAACATCAGATCTCCAGTCTGACTGAAAAGCTCAAGGAGATGCAGCCTATAAGAACAGCCAGGCCGAACGTTTGGTGCACACACTGCCTGGTCGAAGGCCACGTCGCAACCGAGTGTCCCCGGTTGTGTGGCACGGGTGTGGGACCCTCTGTCGCGGCAATTCAGGGGGGTCCACCTATGGGGGGTGGTGCGGCGATGAATCCGCAGGGGGTATACCAGCCGAAACAACCTTACGTGGAGTTCCCACCTCAACCAAACCCAACCGCCACGGAATATTGTGAAATTTGTCAGACGATGGGCCATCAACCTCGGATGTGCCCAATACTACAGAAGTACTCCAGCATCCCAAATAACGTATACTATGAGTTTTGTGCTTCCACGACTCACAAAAATTAGCAGTGCAGGGCTCTCGACGCTTTAGCGGACTGGCTGGACCGACCCTCCTATCGGGTGAACGAAGCTTCCAGGGGCTGAGGCGGCGGTATGCGCGGTGGCCACACAGGGGGACGGGGTCCACTGAAATTCTACAACTGTGAACAGGAGGGTCACGTGGCCTGAGAATTCCCCCTTCCCTGATGTCCATGGTGTTCCCCGTGCCGTGTGAATGCCCATGCAATAGAGGACTGCCTAGAACTTATCAAGAAATGGGAGGAACGGGCACGACAGAAGGGCACAAATCTGGTCAACTCCGAACCTCGGGGGACCGCGACTCCGGACATGCAGAATGTAGCTATTGTGATGAGAGGCGGAAAGAAGATGGGGGAGGACGCTCACAGAAAGGAGCCGGCCCAGGTTATCCTTCCCGCCTCCTCGAACCAATTAATCAGGACGGAGGCACATAAGAAGTACTTCCAGGAGGCGGTGGAGACATTTGCTCAGCTTGGGGGGGGGGAAAGGCCTTGAGGCACCCCTGCCGACTGATTCCAAAGAACAGAGTACCACGGGGACCTTGATTGAGGAATGGCTCCAGTTATTCCTCAATATTGTTGACAATGCTGCGATGCGACAACAGCTCAAGAGTACCTTGGAAGACATACTGCAGGGGAATACAAGGCTAGGGGACCCTTTGGACACATCACCCCAGTACGTACAGCGAGTTAAGCGGAACAAGCGAAGAACGGGAAAAGAGTTCCGCCTTAACATGCAGGTTGCGGGATTCCAGATCAGCGACACCATGCTTGACTTAGGATCTGACGTCAACATCCTTCTGCGGAAGACATGGGAGGCTCTTGGCCAACCGTGGCTGACCTACTCGCCAATCCAGCTTAGAATGGAAAACCAGTACTGCATTGTGCCAATCGTCCGACTCGAAGATGTCGTGGTCGACATTGCAGGGGTGAAGATTTACACTAATTTTGAGGTTATTGATATTATGGGAGACAAGGATCCTTACCCTACCCTGCTAGGCATCGATTGGGCTTTTGAGAATTATGCCATCATCGACCTCAAAAATGAGCTGATGATCTTCAAAGATGGAGAGGTCCAGGTCACTCAGCCTCTCGACCCGTATCAAGGCCTGAGATATACAGAAACGGTGGATAACCAAGAGGATTCTCAGATGTTGGACAACCTTTATCAGATGACAATAGGGAAGCGGGAGGACTATATTAACCCAAACACGACCGGCTCCGTCAGCTGGCACAGTGTCCAGAGCTCAGAGCTAGGATCGGAACTAGCCTGGGAAGACTGGCAGCAAGGTGGGTATGAGACCAACACACGGAGGTGTGCCAACATTGTCCGAGTCCGGTGGATTAGCGCGGAGATCAGGGAGTATCCCACCCTGTCAAACATGTAAGCTGTCAATACCTTTATTGCAAAAGTAGAAGACGCGGTACCAGAAAAAAGCAGGATACCTCTTTTGGATGTAATGCTACAGTCCACGTCATCCAAGTGGTGGAAAAATCACCGCAACACCCTGTCGCAGTGGAGTTGTGTGGCGGAGGCTTTGAGGGCACGATTCAAAGAAGACGAAGGACCTCGTAGCAGGCACAGGTACCAAGGGACTTCTGATCCGAGGGAACACCTGAAAACTTGCGAGGAGCAGTGGCAAAGTATAGGGTACCCGGAAGAGCTGTGGGTACATCGGTTCGTCCACTCCTTAGATACCATTCCCCATGCATGGTACTTATAAGAAGAGCGGAAAAGAGGGACCAGCTCCCGGCAGGAAGTTGCGAGCAAATTTGTTCGGTGCTTTTCCTTCGAAGGAGAGATAGAGATGGTGTCCTAGGCATTACAAGCTATCAAGGGGGTACTGTTTCTCTGTGATCCGGGGACTGACGGGAGCACATTAGCATTACATCCTGAGGGTAGGCGTGAGTTGGCTTTCCAACGGATCGATGGGGATCCAGACGATGATAGTCTGGAGGACCTAAGGCACCTATACTTCGAAGAGAAGGAGGGCAAGCGAAACATCAAAGAAGAGCCGCCCACTAAGGGCGTCCATCTACTCCTGCTGAAGACAAAGAAGTTGAACATCGGTACAGAGGACAAACCAAAACTGGCTATGGTTGGGGATTACTGGGACGAGGAGACGACAAAGGAAATTTTCAGCCTTCTCCAGGAATACGAAGACCTATTTCCTTCATCGGTTGCAGATTTGAAGGGTATCAAAGGTGACCTCGGAGAAATGCGTATTGTGCTGAAACTGGAAGCCAGGCCCATGAAGCATCGGCCCTATCGGTTGAACCCACGGATCAAAGAAAAGGTCAAGATGGATATCGATAATATGTTGGAATCAGGTCTAATATTTCTTGTGGAAGAAGCGGAGTGGGTGAGTCCTATTGTCATTCAGAATAAGAAGGATAAGTCTGAAATCAGAGTCTGTGTTGACTACCGAAGTCTGAACAACGCTTGCATCCATGATCCATTTCTCACTCCATTCAGCGACGAAGTATTGGATCATGTTGCGGGAAATGAAGCTTACTCATTCACTGATGGCTTTTCAAGCTATCATCAAGTGCACATTGTGGAAGAGGACAAAACGAAGACGACTTTCACCACCGAGTGGGGATCGTTTGCATACCACGTGATGCCGTTCGGATTGAAGAACGCCCCAGCCGTGTTTTCCCGGATCGTCATCGCTGCTTTCCGAGAGTATATCCACAAGTTCCTGGAGGTCTACATGGATGATTGGACCGTCTACAGTTTGCTGAAGAACCATGCCACCTTGTTACGTATCATGTTTGATCGGTGTAGACAGTTTCAGATTTCCTTGAACTTGAAGAAATGCATTTTTTCAGTTCCTTTCAGCACGCTGTTAGGGCACGTGGTGTGCAAGCAGGGGGTCTGCGTTGACCCCGCCAAGGTAGCCGTGATCGTTCACATGGAAGCCCCTGAAACGGTGAGGCAGTTGCGGGCACTTCTAGGGCACACAGGTTACTACAGAAAATTTATCTGAAATTATGTGAAGATCACTGCTCCTTTAGAAAAGCTACTGCGAAAGTCAGAAGTATTCCAGTGGACAGTGGAGTGTCGGATGGCCCTTGACACTCTGAAGGAAAATTTGGCGACGGTGCCTGTTCTGGTTCACCCAAATTGGGATAAGTAGTTCCACGTGCATAGTGACGCTTCCAGTATTGCGCTTGGGGCTGTCTTGGTGAAACCTGGGGAGACGACAGTTGACCACCCAGTTTACTTCGCCAGCTGCAAACTGTCTAACGCAGAGCGGAATTACACCACGACTGAGCGGGAGGCCCTTGCAATGGTGTATTTGCTCCAGAAGTTCCGCCACTATCTTCTAGGAGGTAAGTTCAAGTTCTTTACGGATCATTCTGCATTAAAGTACCTGGTCAATAAGCCCATTTTGGAAGGACAGATATGTCGGTGGCTCCTACTCTTCCAAGAATTTACATTCGAAGTGATCGTCAAGCCCGAGAGGTTGAACGTCGGACTCGATCATTTATCCCAGTTGGAGACAGGGGAGAACAACGAATCTCTCGATGATTAGCTGCCGGATGTTGATCTTTTCCGCATCGAAGCCGTACCCGATTATTTGGCCAACATTGCAACTTATTTGACCACGGGGCAGTTCCCTCAGCACTACACCCCGCTCTAGAAGCAGCACTTGGTCGTTCGCGCTGCTGAATATCAACTGATTGCAGGGTAGCTATACAAATTGGGCCTCGATGAGGTTCTGCGCAGATGTATACTCGACCACGAACATGAAGCCGTAATGTGGGAATGCCACGGCATCGTTGCGGGTGGGCATGTGGGGGCGAAACCCACTGCCAGGAAGGTGCTCCAAGCTGGCCTATGGTGGCCGACGGTCCACGCCGATTGTAAGACATTTTTTAAGAGATGCGATGTCTGTCAGTGAATGGGGAGGCCTTCTCACCGGGACGAGCTCCCACTACACCCGGTGCATGTGTTGTGGCCGTTTAAGAAGTGGGCTGTCGACTTCGTAGGCCCCATAGCCCCGATCGTCCGACATTCCAAGGCCCAGTAAATCATTATAGCAACCGAATACCTCACCAGGTGGGCTGAGGCAGCGGCGGTGCGGGACTGTACGACGGATACAACAGCATGGTTCATCTTTGAACACATCATCAGCAGGTTTGGCTGCCTGCGAAGTTTAACTAGTGATCAGGGTATGCATTTCATTAATGACACGGTCAAATCGCTGCTGGACACATTCATGATTCAACATCACAAAAGCAGCCCGCACCACCCGCAGGCTAATGGCACTGTTGAAGCGTTCAATAAAATCCTCGAAAAGGGCTTGACAAAGATATGCAATGCCTAGCGGGATGACTGGGATGAGCGGCTACCAGCTGCACTATGGGCCTACTGGACTACGATGAAGTGATTGACCAATCAGACACCGTTCCAACTGGTGTATGGCCGGGAAGCTGTGATTCCCGCCGAGTTCACCGTACCGAGTCTTTTGATTGCCACATCCCTCAAGTTCTCAGAAGAGGAGTCGCTACAGGAGCGCCTCCATGAATTACAAGAATTGGATGAGGCCCGGTTTCTGGCCGAATTTCACCAGAAGGTTCAGAAGGACAGGCAGAAAGCGTGGCACGACCGCCACATCAAGAACACAATGTTCCAGGTTGGAGGAAAGGTCCTTTTATATGATAGCAAGTTTTAGAAGTTCCCAGGAAAACTGCAGATGCAGTGGTTGGGACCTTACTTCGTTGTTGAGGTTAGAGATTCCGGAGCCGTTCGGTTGGCTCAGCTGGACGATACTGGTTTACCTGGGTGGGTGAATGGCGCACGCCTGAAACCCTACCAGGAATAAGTTTCTTTCACCCTTCATCACTAACTCTCGCAACTGAGAGAAACCATAGAGTAGTGTAGTTGAATAACTCTCCCACAACCGGGATGAGCATAGGTAGTATTTCTTGTTCATGCATAGCTTGTCAATAACCGCTCTGTTGCGGGGACCGCACCTCAACCGATTGTGGTTGAGGAGGGGCGTGTCCAGCGTGTCATCCCCGTAGGATCAACAAACGTGTCAATATCTGTCTATATCATTTCAGTTAGTACTTGTGTCAGTCTGTAGGATCGTCTAGATTTGCAACATAAATTACCATAATTAGAAGTAACCTCGCAATAATCATTTTTCCATAATTCGCAGTAACCTCAGCTGTCGTGTCCGCTCATTTCCCCATGCCACCCTCAGAAACTGTCAGAATACACCTTAGCACGCGATTGATCGCACGATTATCTCCGAGAAGAATGCCAGTAGGAATTAACTCATTATGGGGTCTCATCAACCTCACTCGTGCCAGGTAATTAAATAAATTTCATGGAAAAAAGCACGAGAATGCCAGAGCAGTTAGAATTAGAAATTGAAGTAGAACCAGAGTAGAAGAAGTATCCAGATGCACAACACCAAGAGAAGACGCCGAGACGAATTCTGCAAGTTTATCAACGCCGAGAAAAGATGCCGAAAGCCAACCCAGCAATCCTAGAACTAGAGCTTGATAGCAGAATTCATAAGACATAGTCCCTCGTCGAGAAATATGACAATGCGGCCCTCATAGATGCAAACCTCTTGGACTCTGTCAAGTTCCCGACACTCAATTGGCAGGTGTACATGGAACATTACTTCACAGAAGCCGGGCGCTCAACAAACGAAATTTTACCAGAGTTCTGGGGCCTACAACAATCTTCTCTTCTGAAATTAAGAAATATTCCAGTCTTCGGGACCACAGGACTGGCTATGCAGTGCACCAAGTTCTTGCTCAGCCGCATCTAGAATGGGTCCTTGTGGTTGAATAAGGAAATTCCCATTCATGCTGAGGATATCCATCGGCTTACAGGGCTTTTGCAGAATGGAGCGGACGTCTCGATGGCCTGTCAGACTATTTCCAAGCGAGTGAGGAAGTTAGGAGACGCTGACTGCTATGTCAAATATGGCACGCGACGGGGAGGGAAAGGAGCGAAGATCGAGCTTATCAATAAGCCCGAAATAAAGTTCACATGCTACCTCATTTCTAGTAAGACAATGAGGCACTACAAAAAGGGAGAATGCACCCTGGATACTATCTCCATTGCAGAGCACTGTGTTCAGGGCGCCAAGCTGAACTGGTGCTCCTTCCTATTGAAGGAGCTGTTTGACGCGTGCGAAGAAAACTACAAGCGGGCTACAAGCTTCATTTACAGATACTTGATAGATGCATTTTCCATGTGGAAGTGGCACACTCCCCTCGTCAGGTTACCAGTGGAAATAACAGAGGGCCAACCTCTAGCCATGAAGTACGTCCCGTGGAAGGTGTCGGGTGATCCCTGCACCAAACAAGTTAATGCAGAGGCATTTCGGACCTGGTATGGTTTAATGACGAATGTGGTAACCAGCCAGGAAAGGGTGCCTAGGAACCTACTAGATGAGTACAGCGAGCAAGTATGGTTCAGGGTTAGTCACAGGCATACTTACCTCTGACCTACTTGCGTGCCGGAGGACACCTTTCACATGCGGCCACTGAAGTTCCAACATGAAGATACCATTTCCACAATGAATTCTATTTGTGGCCGGGGGTCATGATGGAAATCTGCAACGGGGTACCCATTTACAACTTTTATTAGATGCTACCGCAGCAATGGCCTGCCGAGACGGATGCAAAGGCAGCACAACCGGACTCCACTGTGCAACTCATCCCCCTCATCCGCCACTTAAACACTCAGGTACGTAGTTTTAATGCGGCGACCAAGGTCGTCTCAAGTGGTGCTGTTCCTTTTCCTTTACTTTCCAAGTTCCCGCTTTCTCACTCTACATCACGTCCCCACACAACTTCCCTCACCTCCCCCATCCCTACAGTTTTGTTTACTTCTCCAAGCCCGATGATGACCCCGATGGGGGAGAAGAGCAAGTCTACCGACCTATTAGAAGCTCCTCAGGCCAAGTGGGCCAGAACCATCGAAGCGAGTCTAGTGGTGGACCTCACTGAGGAGGATCCACCACGGCCACCGAGTACAGGGGTGCCGATACAGGAATAACCACCCATTGACCCCTCCGAGTTCATCAACATTCGACTTCCACCACCACGCATCGTTCCACCTCCACCTACCACTTCATCTGCTCCATCCAATTCATCCGCCACCGTGTTAGACCCAATCATCTAAGAACTCCTTACTGGGGACCACGGGGCCAAGTTTGACTCCAGTACTACAGCCGTAGTACCACCGGTCGACCCCGCTGGGGAACCCCAAGTTTCTTTGTCTGATATCATTACACAAATGGTACAAATTGTTGTCGACTCAACTGGGGCTCAGCCTGAGCCTACTATACCTCCACAGACTGTCCATACAAATCAGCAGGAGCGGCCGGACTTGAATATGGCCGACTCAGCGCCTCATCAGACCCTGCCGCCATCCCCTCCAGAGCATTCTACTCGATCAGTTTCCAGTGGGAAACCCTTGCAAGAAAGGAGGCCAGACCAAAGCACTTTGGGGGTCGCTAATTTAGAAACACGGGGTATGACTCAGCTGTACTTATTTATCCAGAGGGCGGCCCATCAAGCCGAAAGGCTTCATTCTGAACTGCAGCAAAGGTGCGACGAACAACAGTAGCAGATCACCGCGCTTACTGAACAGCGAAAACAACTCATAACCGCACAGGGGCAGCTGCAAGGTCAGATCAACGAAGTTGCCAAGGTGTTTTCCGAGTTATGGCCAGCCGTCGAGGCTCATTACACTTAGCTGCCTACAGATGTACCATAGACGAGTATCGTGGAACAGGCCCTCCACTTCTGGATCACACTCAATGGCCTCCACAAGGAAAATGTGGAGCTTCACGCAGTGTTAGCAGCACGACCATCGTTGCCTGATCCAGAGGCAGTTTATACATCACAAATTGCCGAAAGGCAGGGCCAGGTCAACCAGATGCAGGAAACTCTCAACTCTGCAGCGTGCGATGCTTATGACCTCTTGAAGGGTCTTCAGGAGTGCTCAATGGTCCTTACAGTCAAAACACATCCAATTTTAGTGCAGCTGCAACAAATTTTGAGGGAGATCCAAGAGGCCACGGACCCCGCGCGGTTGGACCAGCTATACGCCCAGGCGGATTCTCTAGAGGTACAGATTCAGCAAACAGAGGCCAGCTCAGCAATGGCCAAACAAGTAATTCGTGAGCTCCGCCTGCCCCTCCAATGCAGCAGCTCGTCGCCAAGGTCGAAACCGAAATCGGCACGATGTTCGGGACTATACCGGCGCATGTAGAGGAGGCAACTATCACCAAGATTATCGAAGAGATAGATTCATTGTTTCAGGGGTGGCAGCAAGTTGTGACGAACTTCAATGAGCTTAAGGCTACAACGTTCAGCAAAGTCCCGGAGTTGGGGCCCTTGTTTGGATAACAGGCTGAAGGCGCACAACAAGAACAGGGCACGGGGTCCAGGGGGGCGATGGAGATAGAGACAATGATTTGTGATTGACTCGGGACGAGTCAAGAAACTGTGGTCGGTGCTTGTTGGGGCCCTTATTTTGAATACTTGTTTTGAATGTTTCGAATTTTGAAGAAAGAAAAGTTTTTTGGGTTGCGGAATGACACATGGTAGTCGCAACTACGGTGAGTAGCGGAGCTACCGAGGATGCGAGGAAATAGGAGATAGCTGAAGAAAGCAAAAGCATAAGTGCAGACGAAGAGAAGAGACAACAAAAGACATAGAGCATAACTCATAGACAACAAGAGAGAAGCCAGAAGTAGCTGAAGAAGAACACAAGAGGAACTAGCAGTTGCGATGGCGGGTGAATAAATAGCCGTCACCCGGCCGAAAGAAGGGACGAATGCAGAGCAATCGAGGAGGATTGAGCAGATGCTGCAGAGGGAATCCATTCCGAGCATGATATCTCTGTAGTTCCTAGGCTTCTCTTATCTATCTTTCTGTCCTATAAGACGTCTGTGACAAACTTGTAAAGCTCTTGCTGTGGAAGTGATGTAACTATGGATTTGGTTGAAGATTATCAATATACTTGTAGGTTACTGTCTTATTCTATGTGTTACATGCATGCATGATGTCTGTGATGTCTTAAAATTTTATTTTCTTAATACCTGTTCGATCTTCTGAATGTTCTTGCGTATATAATGATGTTTATGCAATCAATTCTATATTACCCATGAGTTGCGGATCCCTCCATCACTATTGATCTTATTCCCCTTCGCATGTGGTTGTGGCACGCCTTGGGTGAGACTCTCGCTTCTCCGTGAGTAGGGTGACAATGACGGCGTGGTTCTAGACTATAGCGGATACCCTTGTTGGCCCCAACCTCTGAACTTGGGTCTTGCCTCGCGAGACCCGTTTCTTTGCCAACACCCGCTCCCGAATGAGTTCTTCCACCCATTCTTTCGGTCGGATCCCTTACAATACTACCCCCCTCGCTTCTCCCCTTGGCTTAAAGTAATATTCATGTCTCCAAAGTGAGAACGACATTATCCATCCGAATATTAATTTCTAGATCCCTAATGGATTCCCAACAGGTTTTTTGTCTCCCAAGATGACCCGGCATAAATATTGAAAAAGACTCACTATCTCTTTGGTATGGAGATGTAAAAACCGAGCAAAAAATCCAGCTTTGAGTTGATTTTAACCAGGATTTTCTCAAAGCATGTCTCGTCCCATATAACTCCCAGCTCTTCTTGAGGCGCCTCTAGAGGAGACAACAATACCTCCTCCTTTTCCCCAAAACCGTTTGCTTTTGTGGAGAAAGTCCCTTTCCTCCATTTTGATCTCCCGGATGAGAAGAATGTCCCTGGCCTTTCCAACCTTACTAGAATTTTCATTTCTTCCTCTTTTAGGTTTCTCCCCCATCCCTCTCGTAGTTCCAAGAGACGATCTTCATTACTTCCTTTTCTCGAGTTGAGAGGGCTCCCTTAGACCCCCGGCTTTGATTTATGTTTGCCTTAGGGTTTCTTGCCAACATATTTTCTAGGGTCGGCCGGCTCCCCCTACAACTTCTCCTTGTAGGTTTCTTCCTCTCTTTTTCCCCCGGAGGATTTCCGTCCCCCGGTCGATCTTCCGACCGAAAGTTTGGGAATCCCCGATTTCTCCTTCTTCTTCCGACTCTTCCGAATCCGTATCTTCACCCCTCGTAGACATGCTCTTTCTATTTCAAGAGTTTCTCCAGATAATCACCAATCTTCAGTGGTTCTAAGGCTTCCTTCATTTGGAGAACCTTCTCGCACATCTCGTGGGTCGATTTCCTGGACTTCCTCTCGCTTTCTAAATTCAAGACCGCAAAGATGTTATCTTGACCTTTTCTGGGGTGGGTTTGGCTTTAGGAATGCCATCGTGGGTGTTGTAATTCCCTTTCCTTTCTCCGCTCCTTGTCCGATTGGCCCCCGGGACTAAGGCTCGTTCTAGATTTCTTAGATTGCCGCCATACTTCTTCTTTCTCCTTTTCTCGGGCCTCACATTTTTTGGGGCAGTTCTCGACAAAGTGGCCACACTCATGGCATCCGTGGCATTTGAATGACATCTCGTTTGTAGTCTAATTTCTCGCGATGGGACCAATTTCCCCACCATTACCTTAATTTCTTCCCCGGCAACCCAACTTCGAGATCGACCTCCACGCAAATTTTCGGTGTAGTCATATTGATCTTTGTTGTTTTGTTTCTCGCTTATGAAATTTTCCAAGGGCGTTTCCGATTTTGTTTGCATTGATTCCTGCCCAAAGAAGTAGCACCGAAAATTTTGGGAGCCTAACCAAGATCGGAATAACAGTATGGAACATCCTCCGAGGGGTCAACGTTTGGAGTCCAATGATTTAAATACAATCCTTGAGGACCCATGAAATACGGTCTCGTTCTTGAAAATCAATTCCTTATCCTCCTTTGAGTTGAATTCAAACATGAAGTAACCCTCGTCCCCATAAAGTAAGAGGTGACGTTGTTTGTAATGAGGGGCTTCTAGCTTTAGGGTGATCCATGCTTTCGTAGATTTTGGTGAAGGCCATAAGATCGTGAACCGCCCAACCAACGCTTGGTCCGCAAGGGAAAGGGCCACCTTCTTCGGACCCTCAAAGTGGAGAGCCACCAAGGGGATCTCATTCAATCTCTTGACGAACTTGGAGGAAAGTTGTTTTTTCTTCTTCTGCTGGGAAGAAATCAACAGCTTGAAGGCATCGACTTCGTGGGGGAGGAGGAGGTGGAGGAGGAGGAAGAGGATGAGGCATGGGAGGGGCTTGAGAGTCCGCCATTGGGCCGAACCCAAGCCAGGGCGAGCACCCCCGACCGACACCACCCCGTCACAACACCATAAACCCTATGCGCAGGGTAGACTAAGAGGTAGAGTGTGGGCTCGAGCACAAAGAAATTAATTATATTCCCCCACTTACCCAAAAAAAAGTTAGGGATTGTTACCCCCACTAAAAGGGCCGATTCCCATAGGGTGGATATAATGAGAAAACAATGATAAATGCCAAGGAATGGGGACTCAATGCACCCCTGGTTTAATTTGGTGTTGCGATGCCAAGAGGGTCCACCACATGGACATCACGTGGTATATGATGGGCCATATGCCAAATTTCCCCTCGAGTGTAGATGGTTCCCAAGATCCCGACCTTCTCGGAGGTGTCGAGTAGTAATGCAACATTGATAGGATGGATAGGCCATGGGCCGAATATAACAATGTGATCGCAATACACCATGGGTAAGGACATAGAGGGCCCCACACTAAATTGAAGTGGTCATTCTATAGGGGCTTGAAAAGGACCATGTGGATGCCACATGGGCACCCATTAATTGCATTGCCTAATATAACTAACTAGTTTTCTAATGGGCATAACTTTCAATCCAGGGGGTTAGATTGGGGTAAAATCTATATTGTTAGAAAGGTCTTGACATGTTGAACGCGATAGTTGTATTTGTTTTAAGATTTGGATACTTTGAGAGAAAAAAAATAAAGAAAGAGGGTTTTGTAATTCTATCTCCATAACATACTTTCGAGGTTGTGTTAGATCAACAAGTAACACCTCTCACAGATTGAGATGGGTCAAGGGGCGTGGGAGGGAGTGTTACACAACATTATGGAGTTCTTTGTTAGATGCCTTCCAAAATCTACTCATGGAATTGATGAGCAAAGGTTTTTTTCTCGTAAGCGGGTCCTCAAACCTCTTCGAGCTTCCTAGTATACTACACCTCAACAACTACATGACCATTGATGCGCCATGATGAAGATAAGGGGATTGAGGGGCCGAGGGTGGAATGAGAGAACGATGATGGGAGAAGGGAACCAAATGAAAAGGAGTGCATGTAGATATTGGATAGAAGGAGACAATCCCCTCCATAAATCACACCATAGCCAAACCCAATGCTAATACATTTTCTCGTTGAAGCTAATGGGCCAAATGTCAAGCGTGTGGTGAAACCCCCCATAGCTAGTTGATTTGAGAAAGAGAATACAATGACAAGAAATAGTCGGGAGAGCCAAATGGAGAGTCTATAGGCTTGAAAATACACAATAGGAAAAACCTTCCCTTCAAATTGCAATAAGTGCTAAAGGCAAGTCCCCATAAAAACAACAACCAAAGTTAAAACCCTTGCAATTATTATATATTAAAGGAGAAAATTTCCACATCTCACGTTTGCACAAAAGTGGTGAGTGTTGTAATGAGAAAGCATGTCATAGTACTAAGCTACCATGCTACAATCTTGGGCTAGTATGATCATTATAACATTCATGGAAAGGGTGGCACGACATGTCCCTCTCATTCCTTTCCTAGTGGTATGACCACCCTCCCTCCCTCCCGCTTGTGCTCTCCCTCATCACCTCCATAAACAAAAATATTTTAAAAATTTTAAATAATATAAAAATAAAAATTTAAAATCTAACCTAATATTATTTAAAAAATATAAACATTATATTTTTAGTTACTATTTCTTTGAAAATGGTAAAACCATTGTATCTCAATCACGATGTCAACCACGTGTGCATGTCGATGATGATGATTAACGTCCACTAAGCCCAATATAGTCTATCGAACCTTAAGAGGGTAAGAAATTAAAATCTTTAATATATTATTTCTATGGTGAAAGAGAAGTGAGAGAAGTATTCCTAAATCACCATAGTTTTGCTACCTTAAAAGGTCAAGAAGGTTGGAAACGTGACAAATATTTTTGAAAATTTGAACGGATTTGACTATATGTTGCACAATCCAAAAGAAAGTGCTTCATCTTCAACCCTCTTAATATCACACATGTGATAAGCTCTTTATTCCCATAACATTTTGAGAATAGACCGACATTGAGTTCCACTATGAAGCCCATGAGAAATAGTTCTTATCTTAACAATGTTCATTTTCCTCCTAACACTAGTCAAGACAAATAAATAATTATGGGGTATAAAGCATAAAAAGGTAAAGAAAATTAATTGAAATTATTTAACATATTATTTCTATGCTCAAGAGAAGTGAGAGAAGTGTTCCCGCATCACCATACTTTTGCTACCTTAACATGTCAAGAAGGTTGGTAGTGTGACAAATATTTTGAAAATTAGAATGAATTTGACTATAAGCCGCAATATCTAAGAGAAAGTGTTTCATCTTCAACCCTCGTAGTATCGTACATTAGGTAAACTCTTTCTTCCCATTGCCTTTTGGGAATATACCAACACTCAATTGCATTATGAAGCCAATGAATAATTAGTTCTTATCTTAGCAATGTTCATTTTCTTCCTAACACTAATCAAGACTAATATTTAATTTTGATTTTCAAGATTGGGGTTGATAACCTCCTTATAATATATTAGTTTCATTTTTTTCCTCTAACTCTTTTCCCCTCCATAACTTTTCCTTAAATTTGGAAGTAATAATATTTTTTAATATTATCCTTATTATATCACAAAATGATCTCCTCCTTTATCCCCAATAGTCTAGCCAAGATTGGGTATCCTTATACCATCCTTGCTTGAGCTAGAGGTGGGGGTTTTGGCTAGAGTTAGAAGCAATTTTAGGGAACCTCTTGGCTTCCATGTTGTATAACTTTTTTCTTATACATGATATACCTAGTCATATCCATGCTTTCAACTCGGGGAAAGACTAGCTTTAATTAAGAGGATAGAGTCCAGAGTATATCCTTTAATCTTGAGGTTGTAGATTATAAATTGCTTTTTGGATATGATAAACTTTCCTCCATGATTCTCTAGATATACTACAACCCCAAACCTCACATCCATTAAAATAATAAGGGTGACAAGAGTCTAAGATATGAACTATTTTTTATCCCAAATCCAAAAAATGTGCTAACTTACAATTGTTTTTAAGCCCATAGTAAACTTTCTATCCTCCACCTATCCTTTCCTCACTATAATAATTTCCAATTGAGTTGATAATAAATATTAATTCTAATAATTCCAATTGAATTGATAATGAATATTGATTCCCAAATATTTATATATAAAACACTCTCTCCCGATAACTTTTGATCTTAAATGAAACTTTCATCTATAATTTATCCCTTTACAATGATTAAAAAGTAAAGATAACATAATGCAATTTGCAAATGGCATGAGCCCACATGAGCCCACATCCTAGGATAACCTTATGATGAAAGCTATTTTATATTTAAGGAAAAGCTATTTTATATTAAAGGAAGTTGAGGCACTTTTAATTCTTAATGGTAAAGATATTGATTGTCCCCCACGAGCATGGCTCACTAGGGTTTCATGTGGTCGCTAAAGTGTTTGATGGTTTACAAGTTTGTCGTCATATGATGAAAAATATCTGTGATACGGTTGTCCTCATCTCATATAGTCAATGCTACGCTGGACCAAGTTGCACCATGTTGCTGTATATATACTTTTAAATTACCAAGGTAGTTCAAATACGTTATGCTTTTCAAGATTGGTTGGGTTTAATAATCAAATAAATTTCGAAAAATAATAATTAAATATCTTATATATAAATTAATTGAATTTAATAACTATCTATATTATTATTATTATTATTAATTAAATTAAAATTAATAATTATCAATATTATTATTTTTTAATTTTATTAATTAAATTATATTAAAAATAATATTAAATTAAATCTAGAGCTTAACCTAAATACCATTGGTTATGAAAAACCTTACAAAATTAAGTGTAATAATAATTTTAAAAAATTTACATGGCGGCACTTAGACTTCCCTACGTTTGAGCCGAACAAATTGGGTCCACTCTTGGCACTTGACCCATTTTGTTAACGGTTCAATAATAGACCAGAGAGGTTTTAAACGCTATAGCTATGGTGTAATATTAAATAAATTATTATTATTATTTTTTTAAATATGAAATACAAAATTATGCATAAAAATGGGCTGGGTAGTTTCCACTATGATAAAGCGTGGGTAATTTGCATTAGAATTAGTATGTATCTGATAATACAATTATTCTTTATATTATATAAAAAGGTTATATTTTTAAGAAATTTGAGTTTGTTTTTTTAAGTGTTTTTTTTTGTAAGTTTAGGTTTAAGGTTTATGGGGGCGTGGAGAAATTAGTAATAAGGGGTTTTGTTAAAATACTCCATGGTAATAAAGTCACTAGTTTCAACCAACATTCATGGTTATAAATTTAATCATGAATTGGTTTGTGTGACTCGGGGAATGATGATAATTTCTCAAACCATATGTCTTGCAAACAAACTAATAAACAAATAAAAAAATCCGAATTTAAAATCAATTTAAAGTATAAAATATCACGTTTTCAAAATTTAATTTTTTTATATATTTAATAAATTTATTTTTAGAATGAAAAATGATAGGTTAATTAATATATTTTTCCCACGTATATGTGTTAAGTAGTGTAACTTTATGTTATATTATCTCTCTCACAATGCAATCATATATTTTTTTTATCTATAAAAAAAATATAATATAAATATCAATTTTTAAAACTTTATATATATTTTTTATCTATAAAAAAATATAATATAAATATCAATTTTTAAAATTTAATTATTAATATTATTATTTAAATTAAGTTTCGAATTTATGTGTTTATATTATATTTATTCAAGAAGATTTTGGGTTTTTTTCACTTTGTCCTAAGATGAACCATATTAGCTAGTTGGAAACGCCAAGCTGAATCCTAATGATGTGATTAATCCTAAAAACATTTATCTACCTTTATAGATCACAAAAGTCCGAGATCTAACAATATTTATATTATTAATTAATATCATATTGTATTTAAATTTGAGAAAAAAATTATAGTAAAGAAAGTAATTTCATATATATATATATATATATATATATAAAAATTAATTAATTAATTAATGCATTAAAATTATTAAGTCAAGAGGAGTATTTTATAGTTCACTATGAGGATTATGTGTAATTTCATCCGTGTTCAACATAGTGTTGACACATGTCTATTTTAAAATAAAAATAAAATATTATCTCTAATTTTATATTACTTTTAAAGAGATAAAACAACTAAATGTAACACAAAATCTTATATTTTCACTTTTGACTCGTGAGCAAAATGTATAGTTTTTATACTTTTTAAAAAATCATTGAAAATAATTAAATAAATTTGTTTTGAATATCTATATGAAATAATTTATTTCAAGTTCAATTATATATATATATATATATATATATATATATATATATATATATATCCATGCAAAAAAAAGAATAATTAAAAGTAGAAAAATTCATTCAATAATAATAAAAATAATAGGAGATGTATAATTCATTCAATTATTAATATAAAATTAATTTGTCATTTAAATTATTAATGATAATGATAAAAAAAATTTCAATGAGTATATATATATATAAGATAATTTAATTAAAAAAAATAAAATCTCATGTATAAAAAAGTTTCAAGTAGTCTTGAGTATTGTACATTTTGGTTCATTTTTAGGCATATATTTTTTGTCAATTTTGTATAAAATACAACAAATATTTGTTGGAATTGCACGTTTAATGTAATTCGTCTACACAATCAAAGTGGCCAAAGAGATTTTCAAGGCGTTGAATCCATTTATGCATTCAAAAATACAATTTAAAGTATGAAAAATGAGAAGGAAAACTTTATGAGCCTTCTCTTTCTAACGAATATGCGATGTATGATATGTGGCATAAGATATTATATGTGATGTATATGCATATATGAATGTGATGAATGCATATGTGTGTGGCGATTACATGCCGATCGACGATGATATGTTGTAGTGTCTATGCAATAGTTGATATGAGAAGTTAATAATGGTTTTTGTGTTGTTGATGACGTAGTCGTCAGACAACAGTCGTATGGAGCACATGACTTGTAGGTTTATGCTCTCAATTCACATGAAGGCCTTGGCAATATGGATCATCCAAGGGACCGTTAATCACCGAAGGGGATGTTTGAGCCCTAGAAGGGTGAGTATAATAAGAAAGAGATGATTCCATCAAACCTCCTATTTACTTGAGAGTAAGGTGGATTATTCAAGGGCTTTCGAGGGGTACTTGAAGACCATGAAAAAGCAAAAGGAACTCTCGAGTCACGAACTCTGGGAATGTCCATGTCGACAATAAGCTTCATGTAACATACCCCAAGAACCTCACATGAAAATGTATGGAGTTAGAAATTTTTTACACAATTTACCCATGGGTAACTATCCAAATTACTATTCCGCATTCCCTCATTAACCATTAAATAGAATCTTCATCATTACATAGAGTAACTATAGTAAGGAATAGTGAGTTACATAACCATTAACAACCATTGTTGTAGCGTATTAACATAAACTTGCGATCATTTTCATGATTCCTTTAACTAGATTAGTTAATCACATATTTGATATTATAAACATCACATCATGCAAGGAATCATCATCATCATCATCATCAAATCGATACAATAATCCATGACATCATTGAACACCATATACCCCTAAAAAACCCTCAGTAGGGTGAAAACTAGCAAACGTTTAATTTTATTATTAAACGCTTGTGAGGGTGTTCACCCCTCATTCAATGGCTTATAAGGGTGTCCACCCCTTAACCATTTTTATAAAATATTACAAGGAAATATCATTTAAATACAAAATATCTATCTAAAAGCTATTATAATCATCATGATATCATTTACCCACAAATCTTCAATCTTCGTATCTTTGTGGCATGGTTGTTCCTTTAGTGGACCATCTTGTAGCTCTCGACTCATCCGCATGGAACATTAATTCTTTACCTGCACCATGTTAAACATAATATATTCTTTGCACAAACCACCATTCTTTCTTGCCATTGTTGTCACCACCTACGTTGATATCATGATTACATAAAGTATTAATTAGCCAATAATCAATCTTTAATAGCGAATCTTCAACATCTACTTATGTGCATCCATGAAATGTAAATATAATATTGCATCATGCTTTTACTAACAACATCGTTCATACATTAATTATAAGCAAATAATTATCAAAGCATGTCAAATAAATACTACATTACTTTGATCCTTCTCGCACAAGCACATGTTCATTTCCAAAGGAAAACCACCGTAACCATCCATTTTTCATTTAAAGGATACTAGCATCTTAGCTTTGATTTCCGTGCATATAATTAGATAAAACTTATTCAAAGAAAGTTAGCCCCTCGACTTTTCTTTGTGCATGTAACTAAGTAATATTTCCAATACAATAGATATTATTATTATTATTATTATTATAATACATGCAAATGCATGCCCCACTATTATTATTATACATGCAAATGCGTGCATTTTTTCAAAAAAATATTTTCCAAGTTATGGCTATTTAAAATGTCTATTGTACATGCAATTACCTGCTCTATTCTTAAAATAAAACTAACATGTTAGTTATAACTCCTTGCATGTGGATATATGTATTTTCCAAAGGAAAGCTAATGAATTTATTAGATGCAACAACTTATTTTACTTTTCCAAGGTCTAACGTAAGAATTATGTCTTTCTCGCACGCCAATCCATGTTTCTCTTTAAAAGGCCTAACACAATAATTATATGCTTTCCATGTATAATTCTTTTCAAAGAATCCAACATGATAGGTATACTTTTCATGGATGCAAAGATCATATCTCCTTTCAAGAGATAAAACACAATATTTCTATTTTCATGTAAGCAAATAAAATATTTCCTTTTAAGAAATATCAAACATAGTATTTCTATTTCGTGCATGCAGATAACTTATTTCCTATTAAGAAATATCAAGCATAGTAGTTATATTTTGTGCACACAAATACATTATTTCTTCTCAAGGAATATCTAGCATAATAGTTCTATTTTGGTGCATGCAAAGAACTTATTTCCCCTCAAGAAATATTAAAATTAATAGTTCTATTTTGTGCATATTTCTCATCAAGAAAATCTAATAAAATAAGTACATATTCCTCTTTAAGAGTCTAGTAGTTCTCTTTAGGAATCGAATGCATTAAAATAATTATTAGTCTAACTTCCCACACATAATTCCATAAATAACCTAGTTTCTTTATATTTGCTCAAGCAAAGCTCACATGCATTCTTTATGAAAAAATAGTATGCCTTCTTAAATATTTTTGTGCATGAAACATGTGTTCTTTTTGTTGGACATTGGATAAACCAACGCTCCCCGTGTGTTTCGCGACATGGACTAACCACCTCTCATGGATCCTTATCTCCGGGCGATGCGATTGTTGACTAACACCCTGTGGGTTTTGGTCTAAAGACAATCATGATTCCAAACAAGTGGTATCGCATCGTAGGTCACGAGTTCGATACACACCCGAATTGCGTTGGGGGGGGAGATTGTTGGACATTGGATAAACCAACGCTCTCTCGTGTGTTTCACGACATGTACTAACCGCCTCTCGTGGATCCTTATCTCTAGCGATGCGATCATTGACTAACACCTACGTGTTTTGGTCTAACGGAAATCGTGATTTCCAACACTTTTAATACAATCACCATTTCTTCTAAGCATACAAACACAATATTTTTTGAAAACCAACATGGGTTCATTTCTATATGCACATGATTCATAAGCAAGTTTCCAAGAAAATAATCTTGGTTCTTATCATTCAATGCCCAAAAATTCATATGTTTTTCCTTTCCTAAGAATTAGCACAACTAATTATCTTTTACCATGCGATGTTTCTCAAATAACATGGCTAATACTTAATATAAAAATAAAAAATATGTGCACTCTTTTCTTAAATATTAATATAATAAATTTTACTTTTATCATGCTTGTATGCATGAATAACCATAACTAAACAAAAAAAATAATGTGTTAGTTTTCCAAGGGTACCACACAAATTAACCATTCTATTTAATCAAAAAGTCATAACTACTTATCTCTTTGTTGTAGTATAGCATGGATTTTGCATGACGAGGAACAAGTGGTACATACAATTCTTGGCTTTTATTTTCCATTATTTCTCCTTCGACATCTACATGTTCCTTCCTTTCCCAACATTTTTCTCTCATCCCTTTCCCCACTAATCCTCTCGTTTCATCTTGGAGAACAAAATCTCAAGCTTTGGAGGTTTAAAGAAGCCCTTAGGACACGAGTCTTTGGTTTTGGCACTCCATCTCTTCTTCCTCCAGCAGAGATGTGGGTACATAATCGGGCTCGATATTTTCTCGTTGCTCCTCTTTGAAGACTAGCATTCAATTTTCTTTGCATTGCCCATGAGAGTTTAATTCTTCTTAAGTCATAGTTTCAATACAAAGTCAAGAGCTTATAGCCCAAGATGATTCAAACCTTAGTCGAATACTCCTTGTAGATGCGTAAACTCACTTGCACACACTCCATATTGACCCAACCCATTGTAACTTCAATCATCTTTCCTTTCATTCAATTTTAGGAGCGTCACATGTAAATTGTAACTAATTCTTCCCCTTTCCCAAGAAGAAACGAGAGCCTTTTAAACCGTCCCACCGTATAGACCAAGAAAGTTAGGAAACTCGACAAGGTCTATCGATAGTTACAACTAGGTATACCTTAACTAAGTGTTAATCATATATTACATTAATAATATATTTATTTTGTAAATATATGAATTTACAATAGCTTTTCTTGTAGGGATATTACATACTCCCTCCCATTAAAGTGAACATCATCCTCGATGTTCATGCCTCTTTGGGACTTATCTTTTACTCATGATATATCAATCTAAACAACCTAAAAGGGGATCATTCCCCTTCACAATGAAATATTTCATTCCAATAAACTTCCAATATGCAAAAACAATAATGTTTTGTCAATATTTATAAGCATTTATAGTCGCGAACATATACAAATTTTACTTTCCATCACTTGGCTATTATTCAAAGTCATAGAAGCAAAAAAAAATCTTTATACCAACTTACTATTACTTACCAATTACTCTTGGAATTCATGATCACTTTTATGCAAGTACTCTAAGGATGGTTGAACAACCCATCAACATTCCCCTCGGAAAGCATCCCGTAAATTCAACATAGTCACATTAGTCACAACATTTTCAATCAAATGAAATACTTTTAACTATCAATCATGTTAGAAAATTAAATATTACAGAGCAATGAAACACATAAAATATGCGTAAAACACAAGCACACAAAACACATAAAACCCGTAGAGACACGTATATATGTGGTTCACCCAGCTTTTGGGCTACATCCACCCCGAACAACTAGTCCTTCCTTTCTATTATCCAACAAAATGAAGAGACACAACCTACAATGAGATCCGCCGTAATACCCTCTCGTTCTCTCTCACAATATCCCCATCTATTTCTCGCTCCGAGAATACACATACAATACACAAACCCGCAATACAATACCCCTCATACAAAGCGAGGGGTTGCCTTCTACGACAAAAAAACCCTAAACTAAACATAACTTCTACCGTCAGATCATCACGCCTAATGAATGGCCCAGCTTGACTAGAAATTACTATACTTTAACAAGGTAATTTTACATCTATGTGAGCCGGGGCGCCGCCCCCGAAATCCCCTCGCAAAGGGGGGAGGCTCCATAAAGTCACAACCACCCCCCTTGGACCCCCAGTGCAACGTTTAATTACGGCAGCGTTGTCGCCCCCATCAAGGTACAGGGTCCAACGCCGTGATACAAAATAAAAAATATAATTAGGCTCCACACCCAACAATCTCCCACTTGAGACCGATCAGTAGCAACTCCACCGCCGCTTCATTTGCTGGACAATGACTCCTCTTTGGACCTCGGATGTTTCTCATCTTCATCGTCATCCTTGAAGACCAATTGAAACCGAGCATGTTCTCGCATTCTCCCCAGTTACAACTTTTGTTAGCATATTTGCAGGATTCTCGGCTAGTGTGTATCTTTTTCCAGCCTTCAATCGTCCATCTTCCAATACCGACCGTATGAAATGGTACTTGAGTTGTATGTGTTTAGTCCTGAATGAAATGCTCGAGTTATTTGCAAGATGAATGGAACTTTGGCTATCACCGTATAACATGCCCATATCATGCTTCTTACCCAATTCATCCATAAACCTTTGTAACCAAATCATTTCCTTACTAGCCTATGTAGCAAGAACATATTCTCGCTTCATTTGTTGAAAGTGCAACAACACTTTGGATTTTTGAAACCCAACTAATAGCCGTTCCACCTACAGTAAATACATATCATGTAGTGCTCCTCTTGTTATCTCTCGCACCTGCCATATCTCGCATCAACATATCCCCTCGTAGATCAATGTTTGAACCACCAAAGCATAATGCTTGATTTGTGGTACCTCTCAAATATCCGAAAATCCATTTCACTGCCATCCAATGTTATTTTCCTAGATCATTCATGTACTCGTTTACAACTCCCATCGCATGTGCAATATCGTGCCTTGTTCGTACCATTTCATACATTAAGCTTCCAACTACCGATGCATATGGAACTTTAGACATGTAGTCCATTTCTTCTTGGGTCTTAGGGGCACATATCCTTACTAAGTTTGAAATGGCTAGCAAAAGGTGTACTAACCGGTTTTGAATTTTGAATATTAAATCTTTTCAACAAATTTTGTATGTACTCATTCCGAGGCAATGTTAATTTACGATTTTTCCCTCGTCTTTAGTTATTCTCATACCAAGGATTTGTTTTGCATTCTCATCCTTCGCAAAATGAATTTTGCCAATTTTTCTTTGAGTTAACATTTATTTCCCGCATGTTAGACCCCGCAACAAGCATGTCATCTACATACAATAACAATATAATATATCCGCCATCATTTTTCCTTTTCATATAAACACAATGATCAAAGTGACATCTAGTATAACCTTTGTTCGTACATAAACTTGTCAAATTTTAGATACCATTGCCTCGAGCCTGTTTAAGCCATACAAGCTCTTCTTTAACCCGAACACTAATTTATCTTTCCCTTTGACCTCATATCCTTCATGTTGCCGTATATAGATCTATTCCTCCAAATATCCATGGAGAAATGTTGTCTTTACATCTAATCGCTCAAGATGTAAATATTCACCGCTACAAGACTTAAAATAGTTCGATTGAAGTCATCTTAACAAATAGGAGAAAGAGAAAATATTTCATCAAAATAAATACCTTTCTTTGTGCAAACCCCTTCACCATAAGTCTAGCTTTGTACCTCTATTTTCTTCCATCTTCTTCCTTCACTTTCGTAAACCCATTTCATTCTGTCAATGTAGTTTTACTTCGCAGTGTAACCCGACTAAGTCCCAAGTCCTGTTTATGCATTAAGGAGTCCATCTTCTTCCATGGCTAGCTCCCACTTCTTTCATGCTTTCAACCCGCATCGTCTTTCTTCATAACATTCATGTGTTCACTCGTAATCAGCCAACAATAAATAATATAATGAAGGAGAACATCGTTCAGTGGGGTCTACATTTATCCTCGGTAGATCTTCTAACACCACTTACGTGTGTTTGAGGTGCATGTTGTTATTGTGGTGGTTGTCGTTGTTGTGGCTCTCGATTATTATTAGTTTCTGTGCACCTTTACCTTTTCTCATGGATCTCATCAAGAACTGTATATTCTTTGTTTTCTTTTTCCGTTTCCTTTCCCTCGCAACCGATTATTATACAATACATTTTCATTGAATATTACATCTCTCGCTCCTAATGATTTTGTGATTTTCATAATCATATAAGCTGATAACCAAAATCATTAACACCATATCCAATAAAGGTACATTTATTTGATTTTTCCTCAAGCTTTGTTCTATTTTCTTTTATTAATATGGACAAAGGCCTCACAACCAAAAGGCTTTTAAAAGGAGTAGTTTACCTTTTTACTCGTCCACGCTCTCCGGAATACCACCATCCAAGGAAATTAAAGGCCCTCTCGTTTATTAGATAAACAATAATATCTACAAGATTCAGCCCAAAAATTGTAAAGGCAATCCCGCATGCAATCTCATGCACCTTGCACGCTCCATTATTGTTCTCGCTCATCCTTTATGACACACCATTTTCTTTGTGGTGTTCTTGGAACTCGTCTTCTCTCTGCGAATTCCATGATATGAACAAGACTTATCAAACTATTTGCCGCAATATTCACCTCCATTGTCCGATCTAAGACATTTCAACTTCTTTCCCCGTCTCAATCTTAACCAAAGCTTTCCATTTCTCGAAAAGTATGAATACATCGATTTATTCTGAATATAACAATCCAAGTTTTTCTAGTCGCATAATCAATAAAAGTAACATAATAACGAGAGCCACCGAGAGATGATACCCGGAGAAGTGTCCCCCATACATCTCGTGATGCACAAGCTCTAATTTTTTCACTCTTCTTTTCTTTTCCCAACTCGAGAAATATGTCTCTTCTATTTTCCATAAATGCAATTCTCGCTGTAAATCCAAATCAACATTCTTCAAACCCGGTAACAAATTTCTTGAGTGAAGAATCTTCATCCCCTTCTCACTCATGTGTCCGAGCCTATAATGCCATATGCCGCATCCGTTTCCTTTGGAAGCTAAAGCATTAACAGATTTAGAAATACCATTGCATAAATACAATGTACCAACCTTTTTGCCTTTTTCTATTACCAACGCTCCTTTGGTGACCTTTCCAAGTTTTATCTCGTGAAAGTTGTCACACAACCTTCACCGCCTAACTCCCGTTGAAATCAGTATTTTTCTTTAGATCCGAACATGCCTTACTCCTTTAATAGCCATTGGTTTCCATTCTATTGCTTTTCTTTACAAGAACCTTACCCATTCCAACAATTTTACAAAGATTTATCATCACCCAAACAAGCACTTGTCCAAAATATCCTGAACATAGTCATGAAAATATTTCTTATCGTAGTGTGGCATGGAATGAGGCCCCCGAATCTACAACCCAAGAATCAAGCAACATTTTCGGAAAGAAAGAATCAAAGCATCGTGGTAACACATCACCCGTCACATTTGCTTCATGATTGTTTTCTTGCTGCGTGTCTCCTTTATTTTCCTTTCCAGATCTACAAGCCTTTTCTTCAAGTGACTTTCTTTCTCGCATTTCCAACACACTATCCCCCAATCCGGATTTGGATCTCCCTCTTCCTTGATTTACTCGCAGATATCTTTGAAGCTCTTTTCTTCCATTTTTTCTTCCCCTAGACTCTACACTCAAAGAATTACCCGATGTCTCACCCTCAGCTTTTCCGTCACATTTCCTCGCTAAGGATAGCACCGACAACATCATCAAACTTTAAAGTACCATCCCGCATATAGCAGTTACCAATGGCCATAACTAAACCATTCCACTTGTTCCCCGGCAATGATCACAAATAAAAGATCCCTAACTTCATCAGAATCAGCCTTCACCCTATAAACTTAAATCTTTAAATTGTAATTAGGCTTAAAAATCATTTAAATGGTCTCGTCATATCCACCTTCCGACATCTTCATATTAAATAAATGTTTTCATAAGAAATACCTTGTTTGAGGCCGAGGGTTTTTCATATAGTTTCGCCCAACGCCTTAATCAAACCCTTTGTTGTTGTTTCCTTCGAAATATTGAAGGCGACCGACACTACGTAGGCACAAGCTGCATTTTTCTGGAGTGCCTTTCTATCAATAATATCCCATTCTCACAGCGCTTGTCATAGCCGTTGACTTTCTTTGTTTTTCTCGCTCAATGGTAGGTACGTATCTTTCCGATACGATAATCTTCCATCCGTATCTTCCACAAGGAAGTTTTGGTCGTTAAATCTCGACCCTAAACTTACCATCTTCCGCCCATTTCTCCCACTCGAACTAGGAACCCTTCTTTCCCCGCAAGTATCACTCAAATAGACCTTCGACTCCGATACTAGTTATTAGAAAAATTAAATATTACAAAGCAATGAAACACATAAAATATGTGGAAAACACAAGCACACAAAACACATAAAACCGAGAGACAGCAGATATACGTGGTTCAACCAAGCTTTCAGTTACGTCCATCCCAAACAACCGATACTTCCTTTCTATTATCCAAGCAAAATGAAGAGACACAACCTACAATAGCATCCGCTGCTAATACCTCTCGTTCTCTCTCACAGCCTCCCTATCTACTTTACTCGCTCTTAGAATAAACATAAAATACACGACTCGCTAATACAGTACCCTCATACAAGTGAGGGGTTTGCCTTCTAGAGAAAAAAACCCTAAACTAAACACAACTTCTACCATTAGATCATCCGCCCAATGAACGACTCAGATTGACTAGAAATTACTATAATTTTACAAGGAAAGTTTACATCCGTTGTTTCTTTGGGGCGTTGCCCCGAAACATCACTAGGGGGGCTCCATAAAGTCGCTGACCCGTCCTCGACCCCTGTAGGCGAGTGTTAATTACTAGCGTTGCTGTCGCCCCCATTAAGGTCGGGTCCAACGCTCGTGATACAAAAATAAAATATATAATCAAAGCTCCACACCCTAACAAATCATTCATCTAATGCAAAGTGATATTTTAACCACAATACTTTCAAAATTATTCGTAGAGCACAAACCCTCTAATCATAAAAAATGATAAATCACTACATTGCGTGCATTGACTATCTTTAAAGCTCCTCTAACAGATATCCACATACGTACTTATAAAAGTATCGAGAGAGCACCTAGCTCTCTAACCATCGAAAATGATTAATAAATGGACTAAGTGCATACCGTCCTAGCCCCCGATAAGACATTCAAAAAAATAGTTTATAATAAAGGAAATTACACTTCTAATAATTCCTTTCCTGGACCGGGCTTCCTTTCCGTCAAGATGTACATAAAATATTTACACAATTATATAGAAAAATCACTTTTAATGTAACAAACCCGGTGAAAATTCCATGTAATGAAAAGTTAAAACAATAACCACGTTTATGGGACACTTATTCCAAGTTGGACGTTGATAAATAACATCCTAGTGGGTATTCATTTAAGTTATTATGGCTAAAGGAAATTGGAAAAAGGCAACGACAGAAAGGCTTTGGAAAGGCAAGAGGAATTGATTGGCATTTTATTTATGAAAATAAAGGAAAATAGGATAAAAGGGAAGGTGAAGGGTCACGTGTTGCATGTGAGGAGGAAAATGAAGGAGAAATAATGGAAAATGGATAAATTATAGGCCTCATTGATAAAAAGGATTATGAGGATCAGCTTGGTAATATTTTGACGGGTTTTGTGAGCAAGGAAGGAAAGAGGAAGAGATATCAAGCAAGGAACAACATGATCAAGTAGCTACGACAAGATTCTTTGCATGTATCAATTTGCATGTGTGTTTTCCTTTGTTAGATCTATGCATGGTATTGCATGTGGTTCTTTTCATGGCATGGGATTTTCTAGGTGATGACAGCTGCAACTAGCCTTTGCCATTTCTAGATGTGCCATGGATTTTTGTGGAGTTCCCATACTCTTTGGTTTAGCTAGATTTTTGGATGGATTCGAAGTCGAGTGGGGTGGACCTACAAATTGATATAATACATGACATAGTAACCTCGAGCGACCATGCTGTCGTAGTGCTAGAGATGTGTTGTCCCCTGGGTCTAGAAATCCTCGACCAATGAATGGTGGGATATATGGTAAATCCTAGAGGTGGTTTGCTTCCATCAGCCTAGGAATCTCGTGCTGGGATATATGGTAAATTCTCGAGAGTATGCTCTGGGCTTAGGGACTAGTGATCCCTCGATTCCACCGTGGATTATGGTAAATACTAAGAGACTAGGGAAGGCAGAGAAATTCATCATGGTGTAGGTGGAGAACTCCGGTAAGCATCCATGCTTGTTTGGTTCTTTTGGTTGGCTATGAGTCCCACATTCATGCTTGGAATATGGCACGTGGGTGATTCACCGAAGAGAGATTTGGCTCACCCAATCTATGGCGCTGGAATGTGGCACCCATTCCTCTATCGTATCGTTTACATTAATCAATGAAAGGTTCATTCCCTTGTATTTGATATGAAAATGTACTAGTTTATATGTGGATTCTATGGTCAGTGTATCCATGGTGTATTATGTCGGTTATAAGAATGCATTTTAACAATGATGATGTATGGATCTCCCCATGTTTTTTACTTCTAAATTAATGCACAATGTATCTATGGTAAACTATGGCACAATGAAACTAATGATGTAAAAGAGAAATGCTTCTTAGTGATTCTCTAGACAATTATAAGACCCTTATGTCTATGTTCCATTGCCATATACCCTGTGAGCTTTCCATGTTTAGCGACATGTCTGGACAAAATGCCTCGTCATATCTATAGTAGGGATCCAAAGTCTTTACTCCTCATGTGATGTTTTTATAAATATACTCATTGTTTTGTCATTATGATTCATATCTCGAACTTGTCACGAAGTTCTAGGGCTAAAGTGAACTAAAGTTATGGGGCGAAAATTGGCCTCAAACCGTAGTGACACCGTACATACCACTCAGGTAAATTTGGTCTGAGCGCCAGCAGTGGGGTTTATGCATGGATTCAGAGCTTTCCACAGACACGCTGGCCGGAAAACTCTGCAGATGGTGTCCGTGCAGTGTCCGAGCTAGAGTGTCCGTGGGACCCAGGGTGAGGTAAGAGTCTGGAGTGGTTGGCTTGGCCTGGAATGTTAATGTTGATGTGGCAAGGTCTGACGATGTGAAGGAAATATTGTCAACGATGGAAAAGGAGCAGAAAGGATCAACACCGTAATTATCATGTTTGAGCATAAAGGAGCATGACTGCAAAGATCAACCTGCAACGTTAAAGGAGATATACAAAATAAGCAGCAGTCATGAGAAGCATAAAAGAGAAGCAGAGAGAGAGCCAAAATAGATAAAAGAGAGGCAAAGTGAGAAAAATAGATGTAAAGGAGGAAAGCAAAGAGAAAGCAAGAGAAAGTCGGACGAACAATGAATTAATATCATTAAGGAAAAGGAGTGAGGGGGAGCGTTAGTATAAAGCAAGCCAGCGTTATAGACTCTTTTATCACGAGCAAAGGGCAAGAAGGAAGCAAAGCTGGGTCAAATGTCGGGCACGATGTGATGGGCTCAGTCATGCATGGAGGCGTAGTCGTGACGTGATGAGCGAGCAAGTAATCAACGCAAGCTCAACAAATGGAAAAAGTCGTGACGAACGGGCCGAAAGCTCGGTAGAAACCTAAGCCAGCGGTTGAGAAATAAATGAGTCAGATCAGAAACTCAGTAGGATGGACCTCGACAAGATTGTGCCACATCAAGCCGAGATTGTACGCCCGAGACCGATATCACAAACACAGTGCGTGAGAACGAATGATCCGACTATATCACACTCTACTCACAGCATTTTAGCGTAGCATCCTCACTCTGCCATCCTTTAGTATTTAAATAGCAGTTACTCAAAGTTAACTGCTGTAGTCACAAGGTGATAAGAAGCGCTGATTTACGGGCGTGATGCCACCGCACATTGCCAGCATATAATAAGAGGAACCATGTTATTTTTCATGAGCCAACCTTGTGACATGCGATAAGCGTATTTCGCAACGAGATTCGCGCAACGCAGCCATCAGTAATACTTCCATAAAACTGCCGGTATTGCGTGAAGTCACGAATGGAGATGATCCGGTGATGGATACGACGCGTAGAAAGACACGCAAGGTGACGGTGCACGACAGCCCGGAGATGACGTGACTCCAGCCCGACATCGCGACATCGCAAAGCTCAGAGGATACGCGCCACTAACTGCGTTAAAATGCCGAAGTGTGAAATGCGAGATAAGAGTATCGTGATAGCTGGCGTAGCTTCGCAAAGCAAAAGTCTCAAAAAATTTGAAATTAAAAAAGTATGAGGTTTCTCTGAGAAATCACATCGAGGCCAGGAGCGAGCTATGCATACAGTGATGCGATGAGAACGTCAAGCGCAAAGTGCGATAATGAAGAGGATGATAGATGCAAGTCAACGCTCGGCTTCTAAAGGATTTCAAGTCCTGGGGAGTATGGGTTTTTCACTTATGAAATCGCAGCATCGGATATCTACGGAATATGGCACGTAGATTGATTGGAATGCTGAAATGCGATGAGCTATGATGTACGAAATACCAATCGAGGCAAATAGAATATGTTTCAATTCCATCCACAACAACAGCGAAAAGTTTGAACGAAAAGACAGGACGCTGTGTGAAATATAAGACTGACATCACGACAGCGATGGGTGTAAAGAAGCTACACCTTGATAATGGAAGCATAGCGATGAACGCGGTAAAGGCTTCTGCGTAGTGAACCCACTGTACGAGAAAAGGGCAGAGAAAGAAGAGCTGCAGCTATGACAAAATAAGCACTATGGGTCGAGTCTGCCTCACAGACGTCCTGGAAGAGTCAGTGTTGAGACAAAGGTGAAGGTCGAAACGCTCGCGGGTACGTATAAGAAGAGGCAGAGCGTCAGCAAAAGGAGATATGGTGGCACTGCTGGAAACGTGCCACCTGGGTCTGAGCTCTGAAAATCATTGTGTAATTGTTATGATATAACTCCGTAAACGTAGCAGCGATGATATCAGCATAAAGATCAAATGCAGAGCAGCCGAAGAGTCAAAGGGATAAGTGAAATATACTTGTTGTAAATTATACAAATGTAAATGAATTAATTATTTTTTATGGTACGTGTGATGCAAAGGCAAGTCTCCGTAGGCATAGGGAAAAACTCATGAGTGTTGTAATGATTATTTATGATGTAATAAACTCAACCCAGAATGAGGAATCAACTAGTGGGATGCATAGGCTAGTGTCTATTCACTTCATATTCCCCGAGAATGTAAACAAATGAGTTATCTATATAAAATATGTAATATCAATGTGGAAAAGAGGTGAGAAAGTCAGAGAATGGAAGGTAGCTAGAAAAATGTAAAAAGAGATACAAAAGGTTGGAGAGGGAAGAATAAGAGAGAGATGATAGATGTCGGCATGACCGTGGAGCCGATATGAAGTAGCAGATGAAGGCCGAAGAGGCACAGATGCTGGAGAAGGACTATACGAGTTGATATCCGGTAAATCGGCATTTTAGTTTCCATGTTGAGTGAGGGTATTGTAGTCTCCTTTCAAGTCGTAGTTCGACAAATTTCCGCTGGAGCCGCGGGTAGGAGAGAGCCTCGTAGGTTGTAGCCCACAAAAAAATTATGGGAGTTGGTGCTTCCTTGCAAGTTGTATCTTGTAGAATTTGAGGTAGATCCTCTCGTAGGATGTAGCCTACAGAAAATTTATGGGAATTTGCGCTTTCGCAAGTTGAGCGCGTGCACTTGAGGCAGGAGCTCTGTGGGTTGTAGCCTACAGTAAAATGATATGGGAGCTTGGTGCTTCACATGTTGAAGTTCACAGTATGCTCCAGATTGTCGGGTAGGTGGAGCCGCCTGTGGGTTGTAGCCTCATAGAAAATAGATGGGGGTTGGAGCTTCCTTGCAGCTGTAGCTCGTATAATTTGAGGTAGTAGCCTCCCGTATGCCTGAGCCTACAAAAGACTATCGTAGAGGGAGTTGGAGCTTTGCCTTTCCATCACAACAATAAAAAGATGTGGTTTTATCCCTTATGGGTTTCCACTTATATCTTTTGTCTATGTGCTTGATGATTATGTGTTGATGTGATGTATTATTATTCTTAATTACTCGTTGTCCACACATTCAGCTTTTGTGATTCATCATATGTATTAACATGCTTATAAAATGAAGTGGTTAATGAAAGAATGAGCAGAGTCTTACGCACCGTGGTACAAAACGATTCACTCTGCTTTTAGCTAGTGGGTTCATCAATTTGCATCGAGCCTAGTCTTTCGGTGTAAGCCTAGGCACTCGGAGGGAGATCCAGCTGAAGCCGTGGACTGGAGTCGTAAATAGCCCATGTTAAGTACAAAAAAACTTTCCCGAAATGAGAGAGAAAGGTTAAAACATGTATTTAATGTAGCTTTATGAACCTAAGCATGGAAACCTAGGCAGTAGATAAGATGAGCATGTATTCTCCCTCCTTTTCAAGAGAAACATGGGAATGCCAAGCGAAAAAAGTGTGATACATAGCAGTCTTTCAGTAAGGAAGGATCTTGATTCAATAATGGATTTCTGCTTTTGCGTAAAGGAATCACTGAACAGATTGCATCTCATGCATGAAGGAGACACTATCTGGTCGCATTATCAAGAAGGAGAAGATAAACAAGAAGAAGAAGAAAAATTCCTTTCAAAAGGAAAAAGGCCAATCAAAATGAGATACCCGCAGGGTAAATGATGGATTTACTCATGAAGAAAGTCTATAGTTGAAGAAAAGCCAAAACTTGGTTACACATCTGACTCGAAATAGAAAGACCGAAGAATCAGAAAACAAAGAGCTCAAGACACCAAGCAAATGACATGTGATTGAGAGAGGACATGGCCAAGAGAAGGAAGAAAATTGTCGCTCGAAGGAACAAACTCTGATAGAAGCAAGGGAGCTAGAGAAAATGTTAATATCCAACTCGAGAGAGATGTACAATATGAGCTCGTAAAATATGCTAAATGCAGAACTGCGTATCTTGTAAGACCTTATTAAATTGAAAGTTGAACTAGAAGAATCAAGGAAAATGGAGTGATATTATGAAAATGGAAGAAGTAGAAACCGGGAGCGTGAAATCAGAAGAAGAAGAGGTAGGCCCGAGGAAGATAGAAATTGGAAAAGGCTCAAACTCGGATGCAACAATGAACATTCATAAATTAAAAGGTTGCGTAGAACAATTGGACAAGATATTGAATGCGTAAAGATCTCCTCATGCAGTGCTAGATAGGATATGAAGTGAGAATCCAGCACGAAGCAGGATAAGAAAGCTATTACTGTTTGTGAGAATCCAGAATGATAAAGGAAAATGATTAACTCTCATCATCGATGATAGTTATTTCAGCTAGGAAGACCAGAAGTAAAGGAGCAGTTTTGCAAGCTACCTTTAAGGAACAGATTTGCCTCCATGGAGAACTCAAAGAAGGAAGACATTGAAATGGATGATGAAGTGAAACTAAAGGATCCACTGCATAAGGTAGCCAACAAGAACTTGATGTGTAAAGAAACAAAAAAACAAGCAAGAACATCAAGTGAAAAAGACTGGCAGGAAGAAGCAAGGCTATTTGCAAAAAAAGCTCACTGAAAACAAGATGAATGACGAAAGTTCTGGAAGATCTTGCAAAGCAGTTCCTTCCCAGAAGACATGGTTTATCCATAGAGCTATATGCACCGACAGTACCGCATTGTAAGACAAATTCAAACCCAAGTGACCAACAAAAGATGCAACAAATGAGAAGACCCTCAAGCAAGCAAATGGAGAAGGACAATCTTTCACCAGGCATTAGCAAATCATTTCCACATAGCACGTTATGCATGCAAATGAATTTGGACAGAGCAACTTGCTGAATGGAATATGAGGCTAAAAGGAGTACCAAAATAAGATATGATCGCCTCTCAAACGCACCATGTAGGTGTAAATAAGATGTTATGTAAATGAGGCTGTGACAGCAAGAAAATGTACTGACTCCAGTCGGCCATATACATTAGAAGAGACTTAGACAAGCGATGATGGAAGCAACCAAATCATACCACTCATGACACAAAACAGTTTGATACAGCATGAGGAACAACAAAAGTAGGGCAAGAAGAAGCACAGGGGGAGCTGGTTACTTTAATGACATTTTCGAAGCCATCAGGAGTCTTAGGGGAGAGACTTTCGTAGAAGCAACACAGATATCCACCAGGATAGACAAGAAGAAACATCCCAGAGAGAGAAGTTCATAAAAGTTCCTCATGAGTTAGTAGCCAAAGAAGAGCTACTTGGACAAGAGAAGCGAGACCAGAAGCGGAAAGGAAAATTCCTCTAGCAGAGAACTATAGCAGGAAGAAGGACACTCAAAGCATTCAGTTATTGCGTGTTGATGATGAAGAGGGAGAAAGGGCAAGCAACCAAGTGGTAGAAGGGAAACATCAATTGATGAACTGGAAAACTAAGAGGATGATTACATCAGAAACCACTCGGCACGGTAATGAAACGCGCTCATTTTAAGAAGGATGACGCAGCAGGCATGATGTCACGCCATCGCTGGCAACATCCATCCCAAGCGCTGTTATTGAGCAAGTGGTATGAAGACAGTCCTCAGGATCAGGATATTATGCATGTGTCATAAGCTGTGCAGGCCGCAGGCAGCACTTGCGTGCTGGGCGCCGACACATCAGCACTATACAGGTGTGATTGGCCCGGCACGCCCACAGTGGTGCAAAGTATATCTCTAGTTGCAACAAGCCGGAGAACGTTGAGTTGCTGTTTATCAGCGCATGGAAAGGTCGCGAAATGTCACGTCATTATCTGCGTCCGTTGATGCGCAATATTGAGCGCGAAGCAAGCACGTATTTTTGGATATGAACGCTCCACCTTTTCCAGGTCAAGAGATTGATACAATGTCAAGGCTTCTCTCTGGTTGTCCATAAGCCTGGCGTAAGTCCGTCCGCTGAAACTCAGCAGCCAAACTACAGATGTTTCCCGAAGAACATGGTGACAGTCAAATGTGCGCGGTCTGCCGGCGTACGATGGATTTGTTGTGTATCTGTCGGCTAACACATAACTGGAATTGAAGCGACGCTTATACTCGACCCCAAAGAGGAGTATCTCTAGGAAGCACCTGCGCGTAATCAGGTATCGAGGCGGTCGCTGGCATTACAGCGCATTATCACAGTGCCAGCGTTGTACAGTTGCGGCATGTTTTTGTTTTGAGGCGGATAGATGACACTGATAAAACCAGGAACACATGATTTCTGACAGACTCCTGACAAAAACAAATCAAAAAAGGTCTTCCCGAAACACATCAGTGATAAACAACTGATTGATCCCGCATCTCCACCAAAGACAAAAGAGCTAAATGATGCCGTAATTAGATTCAGATAGTCGTGACTCAAGCAAAGAGAAAATGGAGAGCTCCACTGAAAATGAAATCAGAGTAATAAGGGTACTCAGACTATGGCCGCGTTTTGTGCCAACCGAAGTGAAATACCATGCTGGATTATCAATGGGTATCGTATTATCTCGTGGACTTTGACAAAGGACACTTTTGGAAGAAGTGTATACCACAAAGATCATATATCATCAACTCTCAACCATTAGTTCTCTTATAGCATGTGTTACACCTCAAAAGTTATGTAACAATGTGTGTGTGAATTTTAGAACTCTTTATAAGAAAGTATGGGCAGCCAAATGGGTCTATGAACCAAGTCTCTGGGCAAGAAACCTTGAACTCTGCAAATCCAAACTCACCATGTAATCCGTATCAAGAAAGTGAACGTTGCCGTGCTATATATTGGCATCATCACATTTAATAGATATGCACCGGCAGACAAGACAGAAGAAGACATATTCCATCTCACAATCTTCTCACCAGATATGTATCTCTTGATGAATATCATAATATAGACTCGCGTATATTTAAGCATGACTTTATATCGTTTGTGGGAGCATGTCTTTAACATTTTAGCATTGCATCCATGAGAATTTACTTCTGATTATATATATGCGTGTATAGTTTGTCTCTATGGAGTGTGTCTTTCCATCAGTTTCTCAACAGAGCCTGCACAAGCGGCAAAGGAGTCCGTGCTTTGTGATGGTATCAACGTCCACTCTGCAGTATAGGGTACAAGTCTCAGTTGCTCCCAAAGTGTTCTCCCAACACAAATGCTACACACCAAATGGGAGCGAGATTCCCCACACAAGTATGTGGACATGATGCAGTAGCTATGCAGAAATCTTACAAGGAAATGATGGACACACACCAGTAGGTGTGCGTAACCCTTTTCCACTATGATGCCAAAGGGGGAGGAAAAGCAAGCAAGAGAAGATAGACACTTCTCACATGACAGGAGGAGGAAGTGTGCTTCCACCAATAGCGGTAGAGTGTTGGACATTATCACAATATGCAAAGTGTGAAAAGGAGCTAAACACAAAAATTACTTCATGCCATAGAAAAAGGAGGTAGATCAGTATCTAACGAGAGATAAAGGGAGCTATAAGGCAAAGAAGGAAAAGTTAAGTGGAGAAGCATAAAAGAGAAGCAAGAGAGAAACAGAAAAGAGTAAAGAGAGGTGCATAGGAGCAAGATGAGAGGCAAAGGAGCAAGGCATAGGAGCAGCAAAGAGGCAGGTGGATGCTGTCATCACTTAGCACGTAAAGGAGTAAAGAGGAGTATTAGCAAAGGAAAGGAGCATCAGTCAGACCTTTATCAAGAAGTAGCAAAGGCAAAGGCAACACAAGAGAAAAGGCAACAAAGGGTAGAAAAAGAGAAAAGGCAACAAAGGCAAGAAAGGCAACAAAGGCAACAAGCTCGGTCAAGTCGTGTGAACATGCTTCTGTGGGTCGAAAGTACATGCACGAATGGGTAGATTTGTGAACATGCGAAGACAAGTACGAATGCATTCAACAAATGGAGAAATTCATGAACGTGAAGGGGCCAAGCCTCGGGAAACCCAAGCAGCTGCAGAGAGGATGACGCAAGATCAAATCATAGTATTGAAGTGGATGGATGGATGGACAAGATCGCTCCGCTGCAGTGAAGTGGAAGTGAGATCGACGTACAGCATCATATCGCAACATGGGAAAAGTAGGAGAATCGACGATCTCAGATGATATCATATCAGCCATAAGATCGTTAGCGCATGTCGCTCATCGCCGATCTTTATATTTATATGTTAAGTTACTGCAAGCTACTGAAGCGAAATTGCGATGGTGATAAGAAGTGGGCGATTGCACGCGATGCGACTGATCACATATTGCATATAATAAGAGTGAACTGTGGTTAATGCTATGAGCTAAACGTACAACATGAGACAGGTATTCGTAAGTACACTGCAGAATTGCAAAACCGCTACACGCGACAGGAAGCAAATTGCGACATTGTGATGGGCCGACTTAAGATGATGTAGTACCGACGTGGCGATGACGTGGAAGTGACGTGGGAACAATGACACATGGACTCCGCCCAGGATATCACACATCGCAAGCTTATGTGAGCAAGCGCTGCAGTAAACAGTCGCTGGAAGCGAAAGCAAGCAGAAGAAAGAGTAAAAGATGGCGATGAAGCCGCAAAAGAAAAAGCCGAAAGGACAAATTCCAGAGCAAGGTTTCCCTTTGATGCAAATCTGGCTACGCGTATCGAAGAGCTGCGCAATAACGCGAAGAAACATAGGCGATAAACGCCGGCGCTGTAAAGCAGGCTGGAAGGTGACGCGGATGCGATCAAATGCGTCGAAGCCGAAAGTATATCAAGTCCAGGAGTGTGGGTTTTTGCTCTCAGCTAAATCGCGATCGTAGAGTCTAAGGAGGCATGTAACGTAGATCGATTTGTCGCATGAAATGCGATAGAAAGTGAATACGTATGCTCACTTTAGAGGTAAAGAGACATGTTTCAAGTCCAGCGCGACAACCGTTTACAGGAAGATGCTGAAACGCCATGCGAAGGACTCTGGTGGAAGAACAAGACCCACACGCTACGCGCATGGTGTGTAGAGCGGTTACACCTCGAGGAGAGGAAAGAAAAGCCGTCGAACAAGGGTAGAAAGGATCTGTAAGTGAATTCGACACAGCAAAGGTGCGGGAAGAGAAAGCAACGTTGTAGTTATGACGAGATAAACACTGCGGGGTCGAGTCGCGCCGCAATACTCGCGCATTCGGTGTCGAGACACATGGTGCAGCTGAACGCCGGCAGCATGAAGCGAGCAAGAGTGCGCAGATAGGCAAAAGGAGATATGGTGGCACTCGCTGGAAACGTGCCGAAATGGCCGAGCTCGAGAAAGTGTCTGGGAACTGTTATGACATAACCGCAGAACAGATACAAAGTTGTCACCAAAGAAGGCGACAATGAATGAGCGAGTCAAGATGATAAGAGCCGATACGAAATATACGAGTTGTAACTGCAGAATTTAATGAATAATGAATTATTTTTTATTGTACGTAAAGAGTGCAAAGGAAAGTCTCTCAGTAGGCATAGGAAAAATCTACGAGGCCGTAATGATTAATCATGATGTGGAATAACTCCGAACTCAAAGAACGAGGTAACCGAATGAGTGGAAAGCATAGTGGTCGTGTAGCAGTTCACTTCACATTCGTAGAATGCAAACAATCATGTGATTTATCCGTATAAAATATGTAATATCATAAGTAAGAGAAATGGCAGAATGGAAGAGAGTGGGAAAATGTAAAAGAGGTGTAGAAGGAGATGTGGAAGAACAGAGAGAGACAGAGAGATATATATGTATATCGTAGTTGATACACAGAATATGAAAAGTCAAGAGGAAAACAAAGGGACAGCGTATATATGACACATATCTGTGTAATTAGCATTTTAGCTTTGCTGATGAGGGATTAGCCCTTCGTTGTATTCTGATAAATTTGCGTTGGAGGTGGGTGAGGCAGGGGAGCTCGTAGCTAGTGTTCACGTGTACCAGGAGTTGTGCTCGGGTACCCTTAGCCAAGGCACTATAGGGAGACCCCCCGTAGGTTGCGTCCCGAGAAAATTGTATGGGACAGCTCGCAAGTTGTAGCTTGGCACTGAAAGTGAGCTCTTGTGGTCAGTAGCCTTAAAACAAATGGAGTTGAAAGCTTCTGCTTCACAGAAGCCAGGCGATGTCCGCTGAGCCTCCCCGTGGGTTGTAGCCCTGGTAAGTTTTGTTGTTTAATTATAGTAGCCCCCTATAGGTCGAGCTCACAGAAACTGGGCAGAGAGGAGTTGAGCTGTTTTTGTATCAAACAATAACAAGATGAAAGCTCTGCGGGTTTGTTTCATAATATTTAATATGTGATTGATGATTAAAATATGTGATGTGTTTGCTCTGCTGTATCACGGTTGTCCATATTCTGGGCTTTGTCGATTCATTATATCAAGATGCTTATAAAATGTAGTTAATGAGTTAGAATGAAAAGAGTATTAATAGACTCAGTGAATGTAACAGATCCATTCACCCCCCCATGGAAGCAGGTTCATCACTGTTTACCTATCTCCACTCTTGCTGGGTCATATGTTTACCTGCTGGACTGCTACTGCATGGGGAAGGGGGTGTTGAAGAGGCATCGCAGGCTAAGTTCAACCCCAGATCGGATGGGCGGTGTGTGCCACTATTCAAGTCGGTTTGACATGTTATAAGTGTTGGTGGACTCCTTGTGTTCTTGTTGTGTACATGGTGGTGGTAACCACAAGCAGTGTACCCATGTGGAAGCTGATGGGTGATTGGATGTGTTCCATGAGGATGCTCGTTGCATACTTGTTACATAAGTCGCTCAACATGCTTGTTAGTCTACATTGTCATGGCTATATAATGTCCAGAGGTTGCAGTACCAGTCATGACACTGCTGATGCTATATGCTAATGTTGTTGAGATAGATGTTGATGCAAAGACACTAAAGAAGTTTATGAATAATTAATTTGGGGTAAGAGCAGACCACACAAAAGTTTGCATGCTTGCAGTGTATGGGTATGTGATTCAATAGTTGTTGTGTCAGGGTTACTTATGCGATGTCATCTCTATTATTATGTATTACATATGTGATAAATTTCATTGATTAGTGAACAAAGTAAACATGCTTTTTATGTGTGTATGCCTTTCATTATATTGATTTCATGGTTACATATATTGCAGATGTTAGTTAAATTATGTGACTTCATATGTACATGCGTTGGTTAGTTGAGCATGGTACTAACTTGATGACTTATGTTGAGGTTACTATAAATATGTTACATTAACTTAGTTAGCTCGATGATTGAGATATATGTTGTTGACATCATTTATATGTTAACTGATAGCTCAATGATTATCTTACATGTTAACTTATTTACATACATATATTTAATCCTGATGATTAGGTTATAAATTAATATTGATGTTATATGTGTATCATGTAAACTTTGGATTTGGTCATGTATATGGTTATTGTTATTACATTCATGTATGAGTCGATATATTTGTGATATGTGTTGTACTATCTAGACTGACCGTGTATATGTGATTGTTATGCATGGATGACAATTGTTTATGATGTTTATGATGTGAACATGTTAGGTTGCTACTCTCATGAATATAATTACCTTATTTATGTTTGAGTTTTACATGTTGTGTTTTATATCATGCCGACCTAGGATTGATCATGGGCATAAACATAGCCTCCCCAGAAGGCATATATTTTCTCATGTCGTATACTTAAGGCCGACTATTTGTCATTTATTTTGTATTGCAGAGTGTTTGGTGTCACGTGTCTTCATGATTTATCTAACATGTACGTTTAGTTTTTTAAATGTTGATTAATTGCATAATATGAATATGTACCCCAAAGATCGTAATAATGAATATCTTGTTTTAGGATGATTGTACTAACGCATTATAAAGAGACAATTGATATAAAATGGAGTGGTAAACTATAAAGAAGTTAGTATTATGACTTTGAGTGTTGTTTGATTGTGAAATGGTTGTTAGTCTTGGAAAATATTGATTTCAAATTACAGATATGATGTTCTTAGATATCCGGAACAAGATTTTGGAAATGTAGTGAACAATTGCAAGTCAAGTTTGGTATTACCGTTTTGACAAGGTAAAGTTGAATTGTTTATATATTCATTAAGAAGGTGATGTGACAACATGTAGTAAGATTCAATTGTGGCAAGGTAGTTATAAAGTTAAAATAATTTGGGTACAATCTTTTAGCGTGTTTGGAAAACCCTAATTTTGTAGTGGATATGACCTGTAAATACATATCAATGGGAAAGTATGGCCAAGAAATAACAATAGGGAGATAAAACTTCGCATCTTCATTATCAAAACCCTTGAGGTAGGGAAACACCATACATCTACTCCCAAGGAATAGAACAATCCACAAGCTACATATCATTGTCAATACAAACAACCCTCTATATGTCTCAATGGAGAGCCTCAGCTCCTCTATAAGCTTCGTACATACACACGTCTACAGCTCCCTAATACCATACATCCAATACAATGAGATTATCACTAGTCCGTAGTTACCAGGTCCTGTGGCAATGTGGATTAACCACTTGCTTGACAATTGAGACCTACTTATTTATCATTCTTAAGGCTATTACACTATATATTATTCCCCCTAAAATTTCCGTACCCCACACATCCTCCTGATATACCATTACACCCCCTTAAAACATTTTTCGTCCCCAAAACTTTAATACAAATAATAAGAGACGTATCTTTAAGTAGTCCACTGCACTACATTGTGTACCCATTGCATCCCAGAGAAAGGTGAACCTCGATCTAGACAGGCTCGCTTCGGGCTGAGATGGAAGCCTGTTTGTTACCGTGTTGATGTGTGTTGTGGGTGGATCGTCACACCCCTCACGTGTCACTAGGGTGTTGTTGTCCTTGTTGCTAATTCGTTTCCACTTGTTGGTTGTTTTATTTATTTGATGGGTGGTGATATGTTGATATTCACCATGCAATATGTTTTGTTAATTCCTCCACTATTGGTACCGAGTGGTGTCTAGTGCTTTTTTCTGTACCTTTTCTTTGATGTTTATGCTATTGTCTACCATCAAAGGTCACATCATTCCATGTGTCAATGTCATTAGAGCTTGTGCTTCTTCCTCCTAGTATCTGTTTGGTTTCTATGGAAACATCCTGAATTCTTAATTTTTCTTCTTTATACCACAACTTCATGAATTTTCTCCGCACACACAGTAGAAACGGATTTGAATTCCATGTGTCCCAGAAAATATCCATAGAAACCATATCTCATATAAAAATTAGAATGCAACACATATCAGTATCGATATAAATCTTCAAATATTTATAAATTTTTCACCTCTCATTATCAACTTGTGTGTGCTCCATTATTTTTTGCTGGACTTGCAAATATTTTAGTCAAATGAAGCATTAATAAAGAACAAAATTAGGATTGATAGACACAATGATCTTCTTTGAATACAACCATGAACTCTGTACATGGAGGTACCAAGAGAACAACCTCATTTTTCTTATTGTCCTTTCTTTCGAGTATTAGAGAATTGCCTAAAAAGATTTTTTTCAAGTTCTTCACAAAAGTAACCTCACCTGAATTAAATGAGTATCACCATTTAGCAGCTCATCTTTCATGCTTCTAAGTCCTAGATTGATTGTCTAAAAATTTGAGAGATCGAGACCTATGATATTGTATAAATTTCACAGTCAAGCCATCATCTTTCTGTAAAATATATCTTTTTAGAACCCATGAAAATAGAGTGAGGGTTTTTTAGAAATTAGCTTAATATTGGGCAAATGTTAAAAATGGGCATGAACAATGACAACTCGTAATCCTTATTATAACCATTTTTGGAAATGGAAAAACTATTCTCAGATATCTCTCAGAAAGTTTTTGAAATCCTAATCTCGAGCACCCCCAGAATCGTGAGATTCGTGTTAAATCGTCCTACCATTGCTGTACCAGAAAAATGTGATTTAATTCAACATATCTTCACCTCCAGACTTCAATTAATGATTTTTTTTTTTTTGTTGAAATTGGTAATTTTTTTTCACAGGATCGAGATCTATATAATCCTTTTCCAAAATTTTTGCACAAAAATTGCAAAAAAAAATTATAGAACCACCGTCCACCAGCTAGAAACATTTCTGAAATTACGCTCCGAACACCGATCGTAAGCGTATTTTTTTTTTTTTGAAATTGGGTATTAGTATAAATCCGTGTTATTTATTTTTGAAAAAAAATTTTCTCAAATTTTATGCTCACAAACCCGCCTAAACGTAAAAATGAAAAATCTCATCCTTCCCAACAGTGATCGATCCCACTCTGAAGGATCCGTCCAAAATATATATCACTGAAAAAATGTCAAGAAATAACAATAGGAGATAAGACCGATCTTCATTAATACCAAAACCCTGAGTTAGCACCAGACAATCACTCCTTAAGGAAGGAACACTCACAAGCCACATGTTTAAGTTTACCACAAAACCATCCTTCTTTACATGTCTCAATGTATTCCCAGACTATATATAGGCTTCATATACAATACAATGTAATTACTATGGGTTCCCCACACTATTAACTAATACAATGGGCTTATCACTTTATTCCCTAACTACTTAGGCCTTGTATACAAGTAAACACTTTCACAAAGAAAAAAATTGCATCTTTCATTAGGTGCTGCGAAAATTACATATTACATTTACCGAGTATACTGCTCAGTGTGTTCCAAGTATTTTTAATATTTTATACACTAGTCGAGCAGCATTATACCTAGGTCCATGAACTGCTATATATAGATAGAATAAGCTTCAGGTATAGCTTATTGATCCATACGTCACTAACAAAGAAAATAAAGTGAAAACAGAATATGTACATATAATAAATACTATTCACCAGGAATAATTACAAAGACATGAAATAATATATATGTTCTAAAACTGCTATCCAAAACTGCTTAAAAATCACTACTGTTTCACTTGATAGTCCTCAAGTGAAAGGCTCGTGGCAAATCAGAAAATTGAGTCAAGGCTCAAGATGCAAGCAAGGCCCACTGAATCACAGGTATTTTGGAAAGAGTCTACGTATTTGTTCCATGCTCGTATATGGAGACAGAGAGTCAAATGTGATTTGAGTAAGTACCACGCTGCATGTCAGCAGGTGTGAGTGTGACACCGTGCATGAAAGTTGAATCCAAATGGACACAATGAGTGAGTCACAAAAATCAGAATGTTCAAAAAAATGGTGCTGTGGGTCCCGGCCCCATTCTTAAGTTGAGACAAATATGCTGATGCCAGAGCCCCCCACCGCAACTACTTTGCAGCCGTCCATCAAAATAGGCTCACGGTTGAGCCAGACCAGTTTCACTGCTGTGTTTCACCAGACATGTTTTTCTATCTTCGTGGCAGAGCAGAGACCAACATAGCCCCATAGTGATCCTTATTAAGGTCGGTTATTGAAGGTACTGCTTCGATTGTCCGATTCCCAGTACAACCAAAGCGTTGGACACACTTTAAAAGAGCCAAGCCACGATCGCCACTCAATGACTGCTGGGTGGGATTAGAATTACCCCCGCCAACATAAACCCACACTTGCAGGCTCGTAACCAAATGCGTTGAATACTGTGGGGTGCCCAGATATAAACAGGTCGCTCGCATGGTTATTAATATCAGCATTTAGCACATCATAACCTGTTCGTAATATAACCTACAGGGATATTACTTGTAGGATGCCCGTAAAAGCAGTCCGAATTTAAGAGGGGCTTGAGTTTCAACATTTATTCATCAATTGCTTTTCTTGTCTTTGCAGTGATAAAGGTTAAAAATCCAAGTTTGGGAGTGTAAAACCTCAGGAGGAGATGCACAACCAATTCATCCTCCTGTTGACGAAATAATATGTTAGCGCCTCAATAATAAATTAAGGAAATTTACGTAGTTTGTACGCCATCCTCAGGATGATTATCGTATAAACACATTGAGCAAGCAATTTGCACGATTCAAACTCAATTTGATAGAAAATTGACACTACACAAAATGTAACACGATCCAACCTAAGCTTTCAGCATAATCACCTCAACCGAGTCCGCGCTTCCACCCGGATCATCTCGCAGCCACCTAAGCGCAAACCTTATTGAATGAGTGATACCAGATAGCCTTCATATGAGTGATACCCCTTGAGTACCGGTCAAGCCTCAACAATCATGCAGAAACGTACCTTAGCAATAATGACATCCTTCCAGACTTTGGCCGCTGAGAAAGCACACATTTTAGCCATGATGCCAGCAGCGATACTAGATCCCCATCCACCCTATCAGTTTTGGTCCGCTGTCATGTTCCATGCATCATGCAAAGGTGTTATTTTTTCCATTTTCCAGCAAAGACGTAGATCTGGTAACACGCTAGACACGCAAGAGGCATCACCGTGCCAACGGCATCCAATATAAGGGTGTGAGGCGCTCATGGCATATTTGATCGCACGGCACATACAACGGGGATGCTTACTTATGGTACCAAATATTGATCCTCGTTCTACCTTAGCAATAATCCAATCAGCCTCTTGATTTCGAGAATGGCCTAAGGGAAGCCTCTGGGAAGATTATTCCATCCCCACATTGTTATGAGAAAAGGTATTGAGTACTTCGTTCATGTGTTAAGGATTTAATGTGTCATAATGATGATGGATTTAGGATTGTTTGGTTGCCAAATCAAGCCGCCTGCTAAGTAATATTGAAAGAATTCTGTCACTAGTAGCCCCAATATAGTCATTCGTAAAATATACGACTATCAACAACAATAAATGTGAGTTGAATGATTCTAATAATAATAACATGCTACAAACCATCCGCGTTTTTTTAACAGACAAGATAGACCTTCCATAACTAAAAGTAAAGAGGAGTGGTGATAGTTGTTCTTGTTCTAATTCCCACCAGCTATAAAAAGTCCATGCGTTGCCATTTAGAAGATGTAAATACGCATGACAACATCCTATAATCCAATAATGAACATAGAAACCGTACCTCTGTATAAGATTGAGATGGAGGTAGCTCCAATTGACTTGGTCAAATGTCTTCACGAAATTTGGAATGGTAGCAGCTTCCCATCACAATAGGTTTCATCTTTCATGATTGTCTGATTGAACGTGGAATACGTTCAAACCTTTCTTGGAGCAAAGGTGTTCCATATTCTTGAAAACCAAAAATCAAAAAATTTAAAAAATGTAAAGAGGGTATACCCTGTGAAAAATCAAAGGTAAAAGAAGTGGTCAAAAAGTTACAAGAAATGAATCCCAAGCAAAAAAATAACGCGAAAGTGTGCAATCAGTCACAATACTATTTTCTGATGGAATAAAGCAATTGTGTGCGCTAGAAGGTCAACTGAGGTGCCACAATTATGAATGGTCAAACCTAAACTTAAGTTTACTCATATTTCAATTTCATGTTGTAGATTAGAGAACAACATTCAGACTAAAACAGTTTAATTCTAAAGATAAGCAGATAGGTGAGGCTAATAAGAGGTGCTCAACAATTTTAATCTGAGCCTTGGATGGCCATAGCAGAAATAAAGAGGATTCATCATAAAAGAAAGATTGATCAAAATAAAGTTCAAATGCAACTTAACAAAGTTAATAGAAATGGGGTGTTACAGATATAGTAGATGGTGCTTTTAAAGTGTTATTCTGAAGAATGGGAAATACATATTAATAATCATTACTTTTCATCACACCGTTACGAATAATACATCAAATCAAGGGTATAAAGTCAATCATTAACTTCCTTATCATTTTCCTCTAAAGTTTTACTAATTTTCCCAAAAAGTACTCAAGTAATTTGATCACAAATTAAGGCATTTCCTTGACTTCCGATAATCTTAATCTCTCATCAACAGACTCAAAAAAGATCCACAACTATGAAATAACTGCATCATTATTATCTTCCATCTTTAACTTTTTCAAGTAAAATCCTATTTTATTTAGGGAACTGACAAAATTCCATAAAATTCCCAAATAGCTGTTATTCTAAGCTAGTTAGCATAAAACAAGTTGTAATTTATCTACAAGTTATCACTTTCTTAGATATACAAAGTATGCTTTCTGATTTTCTCTGTCTTTGCTATATTATATTGCAGAAATCTTGCTTCATATTAATTTATGAAACACTCCTTTTCCTATATATAACTCCCTTTATATAAATATCCTAAATTCATTTATTATAATAATCATGAATACAGACCCCAAAATTAATAAAACTGCTTATAAAAGCTCCTTGGTTAAAACATAATATACATAAATCCAATGCACAGAAATAATTGTATTAATTAATTCACTACAATAAAATATATATAAAAACGCATAGACATACAATATGTGTGTTTAATAACAAAGCATCAATAAAACTTTTACAAATATATGCCACCATGGTCTCATTCACTTGGCATTCCTACAAACCCCACAAGAATCCCCTGCTCATTATATATGGATTAATTGTTAGTCTGACTTAATTAACAACCTTCTCCTGGCCATTAAAATTTCCGGTGACGAGACACACGTTAAAACCTTTTTGTAAAACCTAATGTACCCACCTTGAACTCCGCATGTTCCTCATCCATTCAAATTATTGATCATCATTCAGACTAATCGTTATTATTAATCCCATCCCTTTACGCATGTTAACGCATGATGGTGATGGAAATGACATCCATTTAAATATCAGGAATCGCCTTCATCATTACCACCTCATCAAAGCAATTTACCACTTAATGCCCACTGCACACCATCCCGCATCACCATGACGCTGTCCTGAAAACAAAAACCCTTTTAACTTGTAAATAAGCCATTTTTCGTATTTTTTGTCATTTTCATTATTCTCGAGAAGAACGTTGTTCCCATTGCCATTTTCAAAATTTTCAATTAGCTATTTACTTCAAAAAAATCTTTTCGTCGCCATACCAGGTTGAGAATGACTCATTGATACCAGTACTCATATAATCCGGCTTCCGCCTAAAAATTGCATTATCTCATTGACTGCACTAAAACTCATTTTTTGTTTTTCGTTTAAAAGTGGTTAAAAATCATCGCCGAGTCCTCCCCCAAGATTTAACCGTAAAATTGCTCCCCAAAGTCATAAATTGGTTCCAATTTCCTCCATTTGGAAGAGTCCCATTCATTTGTAAGAAAACGAAACCTCCATTTTGAACTACAAGAACCAAAATGGAGGTCCTGCCTAATATCACTCCATTGAATGTTCTTCATCAGATTTGGACTTATTTACCCCCGATAGAAGATTTCCAAATAAAAGACTGCCCATTGATGAAAGTCCCCGTTTGAGCTTCACGTCATGTAGACGAACACTCAAAGGGGCAAGATCTTATAGGTCAGAACCCACCTCCCAAGGTATTTATTCCTTCGTCCACATTTTCCCCCCCAAATCATTCATTACCTGGCCATGCAAAGTATGATCCGCACAAAGATTTATTAATTCTCGATCAAAGTGTTCTATTCCTCACCTACACCCGCCTATCAATGCTATGTTGACTTTGAGCCGAGGCAAGATTTAGCACCATTATCCATGGAAGGATTGATCATAAAACCAGATGGGCTAACTCCGCAGAGCAAAAGCCAGTGTGTCGGTATTTCTCATGTTACCCGAGAATCAAAGTAAAATGGAACTCCCCTATGGTTTTTACTATTTCAATACATTGGAAGGCTATTGTAAATATAATATCCTTTGTCTTAGGATTCAACACCAAGAATATGTAGATGAGATAACTTTGGCTTTCACATTCATCTTACCTCCGGGCACTTCCAGATTAGAAATATGATTATGCTTCCTTCATTGCCAACAGATTCATGATCAATTTTTAAGGCTAGATACCGAAAATGTTTCCTTTTACAATTTCTCAGTTATCTATCATCTCATGATCTATTATCGCCGCACAGTTCCTTCTCGTTCAAACTGACAAGCAAGGTAATCCTATGTCCGCTATTTTTTGGTCCCCCTCATCATTCATTTTTCCTCTCGATTTCTCCCTACCTCCGTCCGGTAACGCTGATTATTAGCATCCTGCTACAACTTTGTTAACAGAGTTTTCCCGCACTTAAATTAAATTAGAAAGACCTCACAAATTGCTCGTAGTTATAAATAAGAGACTGGGTACTGTACCAAAACCAATATCGTATTTGATGCAGAATTAAGAACCATTCAAGTACCAGATATGTACCAATGAGAATTTTTGTCAGAATACTTTGGTATATGAATAATTCCGTATGTGATCCATTTTTTATAATGTAAAGAAGAAAACATGTTGCATCAAAAGCCAATTAGGTCCTTTCATTTACCCTAGGAAAGAAGCTGAGAGAGAAGTGTAAAATCACACACATAAGAAGTTTCCGTAAATCCTTCCGTTGGGTCCCTTATGACCCCTTGGTTTCATTTAAAAAAAGATAAAAGAACAAGTCATCTTCCTTGTACATCATAAGATTCTACTATATTCATATAAATCAAGAGATGAATGGTTAAGAACATCAAGAAGAGGAAAGTGGAGCTGACAAATTAAATAAAAACAGAAAGATACAAAGAACCTGACCTGAATGTATAGATCAAAGCAGTAATTTTACATTACAATATTCATGAACACCCACAGAAGACACAGAAGATAAAGTCAATCAAGATAAACAGGTCCCAAGGGTATATAAAGAACTCGTAGTTCAAAGTTATTGAGACCTTGGTCGCGCGGTGGAAACTAATAGTTCAAAAGTACCGTAACCATCTCTGCCTCCACCCTAATGAAGTCCAAAGTTCTAAATGCAATCAACAATGCAGAAATAGGGGAAAAGGTCGTCCCGAGACCACTCCTTCAAAAGAGCCCGTGTTGTCATAAACTAAGAAACACAAATCGTAATCCACCTCCAGAGAAAATGAGATGTTATCAAGCATGGTAGAGAAGATAATGCAAACAGCAATATGAAACAATTATGAGCGTAAAGGAAAGCTCTTGCAAAAACAACTAAGCATCAAGTATCTTTCTTCGGCATCTCCACAAAGACAGACACTGGAGACATTAAAAGAACTTAGCTAATATCAAAACAAAGAATGAACGGCTGAAATGAAGGTATATGACTGCAGATATGGTGATGGCTCCTCATACCGCAAAGACCGAGGCCGCATTTGGATCTTTCACAAGGTGTGGCCGTCGATGAGCCACTTCAAAGTAGCAAGGTGCGGCCAACTTGTACAGAGTCATATCGCATCAAATTTTTGAAGTTTTAGCAAAAGAGAACGATCCCCCTGACCGACAGAGCTTTATGACAAACAAAATAGCCATTCTACTTTGAACAACAAGCTATGGCAGCTTTAACAAGATTCCCTTTTAACAACACTACCGCACAATTGAAGGATTTAGGTGCCTCCTCATGCCAAGGATATGAATAAAAAATCCTTGCAACAGATAACTTATTGGTTTGGGTCACAACTCAAAGAGATGGTATTGAGGCATTGGTGTAGCAAGAGGATGATATATTGCACTTAGTGGGCCACTAAACGCGGCACACGGCCTCGAGGGCACCCCGTATACGTAGAAGAAGCAGGAAGGAAATTGCCAGAATAGGGCCTGAGAGTCAGTTTTGAATATGACTGAGCGAACAATGAGACACAGAAGGAATGAAAAGTATCATAGGAATGTAGTTAATCATGACTTCAACAACAAAATTAAATCCACAGGCAGTGAACAACCATCTCGCAGAATACTGCTTGAGTTCTATGACTGAATAAAAAGTATTGGGAGAGTTTCAGCCAAGGTCGTTTAACTCAAGAAAAAAATTGTAATGAATAAAATGGAGGGAAAATATGACATCAAAAGAAAACAAAATACGACAACATGTATGGGAGATAAAAGATTAAAATTAACAGGCTTAAAATATCTTTCACCTTGTGTGTTCTTAACGAAATAAATGACATTCTTGGGGCAACATCATTGAATTAATAAAGGTATTTCCGTCTCGATTCAGCTATTTTTGACAAAATGAGTTAGTCACATAGCACAAGAAGAAATAACAGGAACTGTATTATGACTAGAGAAATTATACAGCCACAATTATCTAATTTAATTCCCGCAATGTACTGCATTGTTAGAATGATTAGATAAAAGCTTGGAAGAAGAGTTTTCAATGAGGACTGTCATGCAAATTAGAAAGAAAGTGGCTTGTATTTTATTGACACTGAAGGTTTTGTGAGAAAAATTTCAAGCTTGAGCGGATAGTGGCTACCAAGTCCCAGTGCTCGTTTAAGATCAAATAGTAGACTCTAGAAAATCATGAAAGAGAAGGTTTTAAAGGCAAATGGTTCTACTAGCTCATCAAATCGTGATACTAATCAAAAGTATTTATGATAGTGAGGAATTTATTTCATCCGAGTATGAAATAACATCTCGTTTCCGGAATGATCTCAATTTTTATAAACTTATCACATGAAACTTTGAGAAAGTTCTAAGAACTATGATACCAGATGATCACTGTGAAGGGAAATGTTAGTAGATTCTATGAGAGTTACTTTCAGATTAAGACTGAGTCTTACTGCTGGCAAATGGTAAAAACACACAACAAACAGTAGCATCGTGAGCAAAAGGTCAAATATGCATCCGTAAGAATAAAGGGTGTCTAACAAGCCAAAGAACACTGCAGTGAGTCAGCGCACGTAGCTCTATTTCAGCACTTACCTCCAAGACATCCACTTTAAAAGAACAAGATCACAGATAAAGGTATATTATTCATCCTAGACCGCTGTCTTTGTTTGTTTGTAAAATATATTAGGCCTACCTAGATTATTGGCTAGTTAGTGTAAGATTGTTTATTTATTTAAATAAATAAACCTCATGAGAGCAGGAAGTGAGGTGGGATCATCACTGCCTAACATTGAGATTTTCACATAAAAGCACTGGCTGAGAAATTTTTCGTGGCTTACCGATGACGTTTTGAAGCACTGACTTGTTAAAAGATTCATGTGTTGGATTCTATACCACATGTTTCTACCCTTTGTTCGAAATTTTTATATTATTTTATATTTATCATATCCGTTTCTAATAGTTTACATAAAGGATTGAAACAAAATTTGCTTAATTGTAATTGCTTTCAAAAATGTGATTATTCTTGATGTTTTCTTTCCTAATTGTGTTAGAAAAGTGAATTCTTAAATGCTCCCCGTTTGCTAATTTAAACATTGTTAACATTTACAACAAAGAATCCTTCATTGCTCTTTGCTTGTAGTCATTTCTCTTCTTCTCTTGAATATGGTGTGAAAGATTCTTAGCGCTTTCATCTTTCCAAGACCATCCCATCCACTTTAAATTTAAGGATTGCTCTCCGTCTAGCTATCTTGCCCTTGTAATACCATCTTTGTGTTTAGAAAAGAAGTCCAAGAAGCCATCCTTAGACTCCATAGCCCAGCTGACCTAAAGCTCCTCAACTTGCCCTTGTCAGATTCATCATTTTCTCAAAAACAAACTTTGAACTTATGTCTAGCCTAAAACTATTCAAAAACAAAAGATAAATCATAAAGAGAGAGTTTTCCTGATGCAAAAGTGTATTGGCCAGATTCGTATCTAAAAGGTTGGTCAGGTTACCTGCATACTTTCTTAACAACTTCTAGGAAAACCCGAGTGATAACAGACTGGAGGTTCTTGAATAATGTGAATGCAGTATTTTAATGTAGAAGTCAACAAGCCAGGATCTGCTGTGGCAGGAAGAAAGCAATGTTCCTTGGCAACTGGAGGAAAGGGGACAGGCTCTGATCCCATTGGCATGATTTTTGGACATATGATTCTTCTTGTATAAGCACATAAGAGGGATATGGTCGATAGTCCCAAATGAAGAGGTGGTCACTGGGAGCAGAGAAATAAAGGAAAGAGTTAAACCATCAGATATTTTACCCTTGACACAAGCATTTGCTCTGTGTGAAGGGAGGATTCAGCTGCCAATCACCAAAAACTCAGAAAATTAAAATGGCCAAATACTGTCCGGGGTTGTCCTTGGAACCATTTCAACCTCAAGCTCTTTCCACGTGACCGTGGCATGAAGTTCCACCCCTTATCATGGTCCACAACTCATGAAATAAACGGGTGATGCATGGACTCTGTAGGTCACCTGCAGCGGCCCCAAATGTTGAAGGCAGGGTGCCCAGCATTGGGCAGTTGAGGTGAGCCCTGCCACATGTCTCAGCATACACACAAGTTCCCAACCACAGAACAAGCGCTTAATAACATGCTTGGAAAATTCTTGTGTTCTCTTTAGCCTCCAATCTACCTCATTCATTGCACAGTTTTCCTGATGATTCATGATGAGTTGCCTTGTGGTCACCAGACCGATACCTACATACGTAGCATTGACTGCAACTTCAAACAATTCTTTTCAATTCATCTTCCTCTATTTTCTTCTTATCCACTGAATACGCCTTGACTTTTGGAGGTTTTCAAGGATGGACTCCGGGCCGCCCAAGTTCCAGATGTGCCGATGGTGATGGTGCGTACTTCGAACCACCAAGTCAGGTATTTAGTCTCGAGTAGCCATCTCGGAAGTGAATTAGCGGGATGTCATTCGCTGGTCCAACTCCCAATATAAAAAAATGTGAGAGTAGTTTGACATGCCCCCATGCCCCACCCATTGTCTCTGCCTGCGAGGAGACGTAGCCAAGTGTGTCTGATGAGAAACGATTCAACCTACGAGCTAATGCAACGTCACTAGTTTTTGTGGTTCCTCCATGCTGTAAAGGTTTAACCGGATGTCACAAGGTCCGCATGTCTACCAGAATGATGAAAACCGCCTGCGGATCAGAACCTGCTCGGGTCTCAGGACTGAGATGCCTAATGAAAATTAAGATCACCACCCATAATGACTATGTGTGTCCATAGTGAACACGTTAACAGAGAATGCGAACTCCCACCTATTGGAGCAAGGCCCGTAATATCAATCGTATATGGGAGCCGCAGTTACGTATGATGATATCCATTCGAGCACCTTCCTCGCCCCAACAATTGGATCATATGGTGGTTCCGTTGTTAACAATTCTGCTATCCACTAGCTCTTACTCTTGCATCTAATGTAATGAATTTCAATTGCGAATCGACATATGAGCAGTTGATACCATTATGCCAGCCTCAGTGCTTCGTAGGGGCCAGAATGTTGTTGCTAGAAGATATTTTAGTGTCAATCTCTTGCTCCGTGCTGCGTCCCCGTGCCAGCAGGCACTATCAGCGAAACCTCACACAGGCATTCTCGTTTGCACACACCATATAAGGTAGATTAGGCCTGGCTTCGACCCACATGACACGCTCTCCCCCATGGCTCTACACCAGATGGTCGGCCCCGATTTTGGAGGTGTGGTTGAGCGTCCCCAGTCGACACCGCAGCGGCGAGGCCGAGGCACTTCCGCACATCTAAGGCAGGAGGCGCATGCAGGATGAATCGTACAGTGGAGAGCTATTTCCTATAAGAGGACGGTGAAGGAAGATGGAGGGCAGAAAGATGGATGAAGGAGGGGCTCATGAAAAAGTGCAACCGAGGTGAATACTTAATGAGATCCATGATCAATCGAAGATAAATGAGAGCTATGCGTAAATAGGCAATAGGCCAACAACAGATGCGATGAGTCGAGAGAGAGGGTACCCCGTAATCGGATGGAGAAAGGATGGATGTGCCAGGGCCGTGAGCAGCCCGCAGCGAGTGACCGGCCAAGATGAGAAGTGGCTGTGCCCTCCTCTCGGGCCGAATGATGTCCTGCACCACCCAAGACCGGTGTCACATCCGAAAGACAGGCCTGTGTGAACGTGTCCATTTCGTGACCACCCCACCATATTCTAGCGATGGGTCGGGGAACGTACGAAGGGGCATTTCGTAGAGGTGTCCCACCGTGTACTTTCGCATCTCAATGGAACGCTCGTAATCCAGCATGACACCACACCATGCTTCTCTGTGTGGGCCACATGTTGTAGGAATCCTCGTGAGCTCATCCTGTATCAAGGAATATATATGTACACAGACTTTGTTCCTGCAGACAAGGTAGGAAAACAATCGTGGCCTAGGATAGTGACCAAAATCCCTTCGATATTTTGCGTGCCCATCCTAACCGTTTGCATCTGTGGAGTCTCATCCAAATGGGCTAGCTCCCCTGCCTTTATTGGGACTCAGCCATCGGTGTCCACCACCAGAAGGACAAGATGCAACTAACAAAGCGTAATGTTCCGTGCCCAATCGGCTTGGGTCGGCATAGTGAATGGGAGAGTGAACCAACTACGCCGAGAAGAGCAACTCGAGGAGGTTTCCTAAAATCGGCCCCCAGATTTCTCCGGTCCATCGTAAGAGGCGTGGGGATGGAGTATTTCCGGCCTCGAACGCCCACAAGAACCCTAGATGCCACACATAGTATATCCCTGCACCTACCACTTGAAAAATTTGAATGACGACAGGATTTGTTTTTGGTAGTCCTGGTGTTTTTTGCCACCGACCGAGATCCTGGGCCTGTGGTGCCTTCGCATTCTCAAAGACGTGTGAGCGTTGTCCCAACTGACGTCCGCCAGATATTCACACTCCGACAAATTTTGAACTCTTGTGAGTTTTTCTGCATGAATTTTGATCACATTCATGAATATCTAAGTTGCCCAAATTTTGTGTTGGCGTCAGTTGATGGAAGTGTAGCCGCATCCGAAAACAGGCATAGGAAAATCGTATACCCAAGCAGAGGCAGTATCAGCACCGAAACCCGCTAATTTCCACCCGCTGCTAAGTTAAGATGATATTTCACCGCCCAAATCCCAAAGTGCCTCCAATGGGCGTCGAGAACCGGCCACAGTGGGTGAGAGGATTGTCCAATTCAAAGGCCGGGTGTGGGTGAGAGGGGCTCCATTTCGGCCATAGTATCGCTCAATTTCCAGCCTGGGAGCCCTGATATCCACCTAATCCAAAGGTGGGTCCTTCGAAGAATCACTTTTCCCCACACCCACCAGCCTGGTGGGACAAGAGAAACCACGAGCAACAAGAGTCATGGGTATGGGTGGAACTAAACAAACGTTGTGTATAAAATAAAATTTCACGTTTCTGCACGTACTTAAAAGAGGTACATATATCGTTCTGTTCTGGAAAGTGAACCCACAGAGCGCAAGGCGTACAAACAATAGAGCCTACCACGAACATCACAAAAAATAAATGTACAACATGAAGCGTACTATAGTTAAACATAGTCAGTCAGCCGGTGACAGCCTAGTGATATGAGTGTAGCGTCCTGAAAACCCCATAGTGTTCACAAGGTGGACAAGCAGCAAGGATAGAGTTAGTGAGATATGACAAACAAACCATACCAAATAATCGTTGCCAAGAATCACTAAGGAATGCCCCACATCGCTAGCTCGTGCTCTAGGCCCAGACCTTAACCACTTTATTTATTAAATTATTACCTTTACGATTAACATACATTTTTACATTATATTATACAGAAACCAAATAAAACAGAAGAAAAGAGATAGACAATTTTTTAGAAATAGCTACTCTTTGTGGGCAACCCACATATTACAGTGAATGAACACTAGATGATTACAAATTACCAAACCTCTCTTCTATATATAATATTCATGGGGTCAAATGGACTTAGTGGGCCATGTACCCAGAACTTAATGATCAACACAATAATAATATCAAGGGCACAATAATAACAATATTGGGGTTAATAAAACAATGAATATGGGCTACACTAACATAATAAGTGACTACACTATTAATGTAGGACCCAACATGCCCTCTTCTCCTTAAAACAAGTTGTCTCAACGCTGAGTAGCTCCTAAAAGCTTTTAGGAGCAAAATTCTCATCCTCCCATAAAATATTCATGGTGTTCTTCCATTCTGAGAGATACTCTCAAATTGGATTATTTCGTAGTTGGCCGAGTTCTTTGTTTCCATTTAATCGTCGAAGTTCCAATATGGTTTTTCCTTCCTCATCAAGCTCTGAAGGATTGTTTGAACTAGAAGTTTGTCCCCTATAACCTTTTAAGCATGAAACATGAAAACTAGATGTACTCGTAGGAAGCAAGAAGCTCCACCTATGCTATAGTACCAATATTTTGCACCTTGTAAGGACCATAGTACTTTATGCGATACTCGATTATCCTTCTTAGCTTGCTTGAGGGACATTTGTTTGCATGGCTGTAGCTGTGTACCTAGTCTCCACATCAAAACCTTCTCTGCATCGCGATGTTTGATCTCGCCCGTTGTTTCATTCGATTTTGTTAAATTCTAGCTATCCTTTAAGAGTTGGAGAACTTCTTGTTGATGCTCGATGTGATCCTCCACCATTTAACCCTAGAATTTCCTTAAAGAAGATGTGATGGATGGTGGATGATGTCCATAAAGTGCCATAAATGGGGCCTATTGTTGCTGCAAGATGGAAGAAGTGTTATACCACTCATTCAACGAGAGGTAACCACTTGAACCATTGCACTTTTATCGATATAAAACAATGAAGATATCCTTCCAAACATTTATTCACTATCTCTCGTTTTTACTACCTGATTATGGGATGGTAAGATGAGGTATGAGTTGGTTGAGTACCCAAACAAGAAAATGATTTTGTCCAAAAATTTTTGAAAAATGGGATCTCATACTACAATAATCTTCAAGCCCATGTAGCTTTTGAATTGTTTCCATAAATGTTGTAGTAACTCGTACTTGATTTAAATGGATGAGATAATGCACAAAGGTAAAGAAATACTGCAAGTCTATCAACTACCACCATGATGACGTCTTCCTTTGGATTTGTGTAAACTGGCTATAAAATCCATTGAAAACTCCTCCCAACGTTGACCTGAATGGATAAAGGCTGGTAGAAGACTGGGTCTTAATTGTCTCAACTTTATTTTTGTCATAAACCAAAACATTCTCGCCACAAACTTTGAATATCAAATTATGCCACAATCCCCAAAAATTTTTTTCTTCACCTCAGAAGTGAAAATCTCAATTTGAAGGAGAAGTGTTCAATTCCAAAAGAATATTTTGTTTTAGTTTGGCCCTTAAATATATAAGGCCATCTTTGTACCATAAGGAATCATTTTTCCAATCCAATGTATCAGATGTACTAGGATCTATTTCAACTTTTTAATGAGAGTCCACACTTCTTCATCCTTTCCATTCATCCTTTGCAGTCATGTTTATCCACCTAAGGATAATTGAAATGGCACAAAGTAATGCTTCCACCTCTTCTCATCTTCTTGAGAGTGATTCCATCATTTAGCTCTCTTTTTGTAGACAATTTCAAAGTCATAACCCAACATATTTGTGACCCATTTTTGCTGCTCTCTAAAGATAATCTTTGTTCCAAAAAGGTTAAGGGCCATCATGATCGGCCTTTACCTTGGCTATTCTCCCATTAGGCAAGGTCTCCATTTCTTTAGTGCATGTAGTATCTACTATTTCATAAATAAAGCCAAATACTTTCCTTTGATCAACCATCAAAAGCAATGGGTCTTCCTTTGCATTAAAACACCAATTCCATTTCCTATGCATCACATTCCACAATAAAGGTTTTTGTGAAGTCTCATGAGTTGGCATCTGGTAAGGCACATTGCCCTTTTAAGATGTTCAAAAGCCTTGAAGGTTTCCAGAGTCCATGCGAAAATGTATCTTTCTTCAATAGTGTTGTTAGAGGTGTTGCTATTCTCCCATAATTTTAACAACTTATGAGCACACTTCGTTAACACGAGAAATCCACGTAATCGCTTTATGGTTGGGGGAATTTCCATTCTTAATGTATTTACCTTCTGTCATAGTCTACCTTAACACTCTCTTGAGATACAATATGTATCCAGAGATTCGACCTCTTGTACCTAAAGAAGTGCCTGATGTTTTCTGTACATAATTGTTTCTCCTCCAATAGTTTGAGCACCTGTCAACATGTTGAACATGATCCTTTCAAGACCTCATTTAGGATTAGTATATCATCAAAAATACTACACAAATTTTTCAAGGAAGGGTTTGAAAATAATCTATCAATCCTTGAAATGCAGGTGCATTGGTAAGGCCAAAGGCACATTCAAAAAATTCATAATGACCCTCATGAGTTCGAAATGTCGTTTTCGAATATCTTCAAATTTTCTCTATTCTAATTTGATGATATCTTTGAATGAAGATCCAACTTGGTAAAATAACTTTCCATAATGATCCAATAATTCATCAATCATAGGAATGCAAATTTATCTTTAATAGTGTTTTATTTATTTCATAATCCATGATACACCATGATCCATCTTTGTGTACCAATATCATGGAGTGAAAGAACTTTGACTAGGTTGAATTATACCAGCCTCTAACATTTTGAAATCATACGTTCAATTTCGCTTTGGACATAAGGATATCTCTAAGGCCCGAAGTTTGGAGGAACACCTTCCGGAATCAAATGACAGTATGATCAAGGACTGTTAATAGTGGAGTCCTTTTGGGAGTATCAAACACTCTTGGAATGATTTTCCAAGACTTTTCAGAGATCTAGAGAAATAGATGATTTTGATGTTGAATTTAGAGTAGTAATTATAATATGCCCTGCTGTTCTTTCTTTAGAAGCTTTGTTATGACATTAGAGATTATTGCACTTCCCGCTTCCATACTCCGCAAATTCAATTTCCTTTCCTTTTCAAAAAAATTTCAAGAAATGGAAAATTAAAAATACCATCCCCAAAGATTGTAACCATTGTACTCCTAGTACAACATCATCACCTCCCAGTCTGGGATGGAAAGCATTGGGACTATTCAAAGCATATCTCTCTCATGGCTATTTGAGACATGTATTTCAGCAGCAATTTATAGTTCCTCCATTTGCAACCATCACTTGACATTCTCGTTTGGTATAGGAAACACCACCTCCTTTTATTACCTATACTAGAGAATAAAATTATGGGTACCACCTGAATCAATCAACACTATTACCTTTTTCTTCTGATATGTCCTTCATCTTGAGAGTTTGAGGAGGGTGGCCCCTGCCAATGCATTACACATATGTCAGACTTACTTCTTCTTCATGCTAGGTTTTTCTTGGTGTATATCCTCTACTTTTTGCGTTTCTTCTTCATTTTCTTCCTCCTTCTTCACAATCTATGTAAAATAATTTTCCTAGCACTCATGACCTTTAGTGTATTTTCTATCATGTCCTGGAGAGGAAAGTTCTCGCTTCTTTTCTCCAATTGTTGTGGTGTCAACCTCAGGGTTGTGGAAGTCTATAGAGCAGCAAACACTTCCAT
>MU968536.1:42500-48294 GCA_034641835.2 Pinus albicaulis | reverse complement strand
CGGTTAAACACCCAAATTTATGGGCAAATCGGCTCATGAAGGCGCGATCGAAAAAAACGTTCTGGTCGGGTCGTCGGCCTGAGGTTCGTCAAATTTGTTGAGTTGTGACCGCCCGGTGCTCGTGCACGTCCGGCGGCCCGTTTGCCGTTTCTCCACAAACGTTTGGTTTGGTCGTTCGGTCGTGCCCGGCGAGCGTCTGTCGTGGCCGTGGTCGTCGGTCAGGCCGTGAGGGCGTCTGCTCGGTGAGAAGCGCCTGCCTGGCCGGCTGTTCGGCTGGCCGGGCAGGGCGTCTGCTCGCGGCGTGGCGCTGGCGCAGGGTCGTTTCCTCGGCCGCGGCTGGTCGTTTGGCCCGGAGGCGCTTCGTCGTTCTGCTGCTGTGACCGGCTGCGCCTGCACGTCCGGGCGCCTGTCGGCGTTTGCTCCCATGTGCGTCCGTTTGGTCGGGCGCGCCGGGTGAGGGCGTCCGTTCGGGTCGGGTCGGTCGGTCGTGCCGGGCGAGGGCGTCCGTTCGGGTCGGGTCGGGTCGTTTGGCCCGAGGGCGTCCGTGTCAGATTTGCTAAGTCGTGACCGCCCGGGTGCCTTGTGCACGTCCGGGCGGCCCGTTTTTCGTTTAACCATGTGCGTCCGTTTGGTCGAATTCGTTCGGTCGTGCGGCGAGAGTCCGTTCGGGTCGGGTCGTTCGGTCGTGCCGGGTGAGGGCGTCCGTTCGGGTCGGGTCGTTCGGTCGTGCCAGGTGAGGGCGTCCGTTTGGTCGCGCCGGGTGAAGGCGTCCGTTCGGGTCGGGTCGTTCGGTCGTGCCGGGCGAGGGCGTCCGTTCGGGTCTGTTCGTTTGGTCGTGCGGCACGATGGCGTCCGTTCGGGTGGGCGTGTCGAGCGAGGGCGTCCGTTCGGGTCGGGTCGGGTCGTTTGGCCCGAGGGCGCCCGTGTCAGATTTGCTAAGTTGTGACCGCCCAGGTGCCTTTTGCACGTCCGGGCGGCCCGTTTGCCGTTTGCTCCCATGTGCATCCGTTCGGGTCAGGTTGTTTGGTCGTGCCGGGTGAGGGCGTCCATTCGGGTCGGGTCGTTCGGTCGTGCCGGGTGAGGGCGTCCATTCGTGTCATGTCGTTTGGTTGTGCGGCACGATGGCGACCGTTCGGGTGGGTGTGCCGGGCGAGGGCGTCCGTTCGGGTCGGGTCGGGTCGTTTGGGCCGAGGGCGCCCTTGTCAGATTTGCTAAGTTGTGACCGCCCGGGTGCCTTCTGCACGTCCGGGCGGCCCGTTTACCGTTTGCTCCCATGTGCGTTTGTTTGGTCGGGTGTGCCGTGTCGCGCCGGGTGAGGGCGTCCGTTCGTGTGGGCGTGCCGGGTGAGGGCGTCCGTTCGTGTCGTGTCGTTTGGTCGTGCGGCACGATGGCGACCGTTCGTGTGGGCGTGCCGGGCGAGGGCGTCCGTTCGGGTCGGGTCGGGTCGTTTGGCCCGAGGGCGCCCGTGTCAGATTTGCTAAGTTGTGACCGCCCGGGTGCCTTGTGCACGTCCAAGCGGCCTGTTTGCCGTTTGCTCCCATGTGCGACCGTTTGGGTGGGCGCGTCGTGTCGTGCCGGGTGAGGGCGTCCGTTCGGGTGGTCGTGCCGGGCGAGGGCGTCCGTTCGGGTCGGGTCGGGTCGTTTGGGCCGAGGGCGCCCGTGTCAGATTTGCTAAGTTGTGACCGCCCGGGTGCCTTGTGCACGTACAGGTGGCCCGTTTGATGTTTGCTCCCATGTGCGTTCGTTTGGGTGGGCGCGTCGTGTCGTGTCAGGTGAGGGCATCCGTTCGGGTGGTCGTGCCGGGTGAGGGCGTCCGTTCGGGTCGGGTGGTTTGGCCCGAGGGCGCCCGTGTCAGATTTGCTAAGTTGTGACCGCCCAGGTGCCTTGTTCACGTCCGGGCGGCCCGTTTGCCGTTTGCTCCCATGTGCGTCCGTTCGGGTGGGCGCGTCATGTCGTGTCCGGTGAGGGCGTCCGTTCGGGTCGGGTCGTTTGGTCGTATGAAGCTCTTATTCATCGTTCAGGTGAATTAGCTGCGCAAAGGCGCCCGTGTCAGATTTGCTAAGTTGTGACCGCCCGGGTGCCTTGTGCACGTCCGGGCGGCCCGTTTCCCATTTGCTCCCATGTGCATCCGTTTGGTCGTGCGCGTCGTGTCGTGCCGGGTGAGGGCGTCTGTTCGGGTCGGGTCGTTTGGCCCGAGGGAGCCCGTGTCAGATTTGCTAAGTTGTGACTGCCCAAGTGCTTTGTGCACGTCCGGGCGGCCCATTTGCCATTCGCTCCCATGTGCGTCCGTTCGGGTGGGCGCGCCGTGTCATGCCGGGTGAGGGCGTCCGTTCGGGTGGGCGCGTCGTGTCGTGCCGGGTGAGGGCATCCGTTCGGGCGGGCGTGCCAGGTGAGGTCGTCAGTTCGGGTGGGGTCGTTTGGCCCGAGGGCGCCCGTGTCAGATTTGCTAAGTTGTGACCGCCCGGGTGCCTTGTGCACGTCTGGGCGGTTCGTTTGCCATTTGCTCCCATGAGCGTCCGTTCGGGTCGGGCGTGCTGTGTCGCGCCGAGTGATGGCGTTCGTTCGGGTGGGCGTGCTGGGTGAGGGCGTCCGTTCGGGTCGGGTCGTTTGGCCCGAGGGCGCTCGTGTCATATTTGCTAAGTTGTGACCGCCCGGGTGCCTTGTGCACGTCCGGGCGGCCCGTTTGCCGTTTCCTCCCATGTGCGTCCATTCGGGTGGGCGCGTCGTGTCGCCCCGGGTGAGGGCGTTCATTCGGGTCGGGTCGTTTGGGCGTGCCGGGTGAGGGCGTCCGTTCGGGTCGGGTCGTTTGGCCCGAGGGCGCCGGTGCCATATTTGCTAAGTTGCGACCGCTCGGGTGCCTTGTGCACGTTCGGGCGGCCCGTTTGCCGTTTGCTCCCATGTGCGTCCGATCGGGGGGGCGCTCCGTGTCGCCCCGGGTGAGGGCGCACAGACGGGGGCGTTCGGGTCGCCCTGTTTTGTCCGAGGGTGCGCTTATCAGATTTTGCTTTTCGTGTGAAAGGTGGGTTGGTAATTGAGTTGTTTTGCTCGGTTGTGCCTGAAGAATGGCCTTGGGTCATTTGTAGGGTCATCGACTTTCTTCTCTCCATCACCACTCGGTAGCATATGAGTGGTAATGTTGGCCATGCTTGTCCTTGGAGGCATGTTTGAACAATCTCTCCCGTCCACTCTGTTTTCTAGCATTTGGATGGGGTTGTTGTGTGTGGCTCTTTGAGATGACTGGCTGCCTGTTGGCGTTGTTGAAATCGGCGCTCCGGTAACTCTCTCTCGTGCCCCTTGGTCGCACATTTGCTCTGTTGAAATCAGCGTTTTGATATGTCGCTCGTTGGCTTTGTCGATGTCGGCTCTTCTCTATATTGTTCTTCTCCTCCCGTTTTGCTTGCTTGTGGGGGGAGGGGTTGGATTTTCGTGTGAAAGGTGGGTTGGTAACTGAGTTGTTTGTTCGGGTGTGCCTGAAGAGTGGCCTTGGGTCATTTGTAGGGTCGTCGACTCACGTCTTCTCTCCATCCCCACTCGGTAGCGCATGAGCGGTAATGTTGGCCATGCTTGTCCTGGGAGGCATATGTGAAAAGAGTTACCCTTCCGCTCTGTGTTCTCAGAGGTGGACGAGGTCGCTCTGTGTGGCTCCTTGAGACAACTGGCCGGTCGCCTATGTCGCTCTCGTGCCCCTTGCTCGCTCGTTGGCTCGGTCGATGTTGGCTCTTCGCCATATTGTTCACCTCCTCCCTTTTTGGTGGGTGGGAGAGGTGGGCTTTTGTCTCGTTGGCTTCGTGAAATCGGCTCCTCGGTATATTGTTCACCTCCTCCCCTTTCGGTGGGGGAGGGGTTGGATTTTCGTGTGAAAGGTGGGTTGGTAACTGAGTTGCTTGTTCGGGTGTGCCTGAAGAGTGGCCTTGGGTCATTTGTAGGGTCGTGGACTCTCGTCTTCTCTCCATCCCCACTCGGTAGCGCATGAGCGGTAATGTTGGCCATGCTTGTCCTGGGAGGCATATGTGAAAAGAGTTACCCTTCCGCTCTGTGTTCTCAGAGTTACCCCTTTTTGGTGGGTGGGAGAGGTGGGCTTTTGTCTCGTTGGCTTCGTTAAATCGGCTCCTCGGTATATTGTTCACCTCCTCCCCTTTCGGTGGGGGGAGGGGTTGGATTTTCGTGTGAAAGGTGGGTTGGTAACTGAGTTGCTTGTTCGGGTGTGCCTGAAGAGTGGCCTTGGGTCATTTGTAGGGTCGTCGAGTCTCGTCTTCTCTCCATCCCCACTCGGTAGCGCATGAGCGGTAATGTTGGCCATGCTTGTCCTGGGAGGCATATGTGAAAAGAGTTACCCTTCCGCTCTGTGTTCTCAGGGGTGGACGAGGTCGCTCTGTGTGGCTCCTTGAGACAACTGGCCGGTCGCCTATGTCGCTCTCGTGCCCCTTGCTCGCTCGTTGGCTCCGTCGATGTTGGCTCTTAGCCATATTCTTCACCTCCTCCCTTTTTGGTGGGTTGGAGAGGTGGGCTTTTGTCTCGTTGGCTTCGTGAAATCGGCTCCTCGGTATATTGTTCACCTCCTCCCCCTTTCGGTGGGGGGAGGGTTGGATTTTCGTGTGAAAGGTGGGTTGGTAACTGAGTTGCTTGTTCGGGTGTGCCTGAAGAGTGGCCTTGGGTCATTTGTAGGGTCGTCGACTCTCGTCTTCTCTCCATCCCCACTCGGTAGCGCATCAGCGGTAATGTTGGCCATGCTTGTCCTGGGAGGCATATGTGAAAAGAGTTACCCTTCCGCTCTGTGTTCTCAGAGGTGGACGAGGTCGCTCTGTGTGGCTCCTTGAGACAACTGGCCGGTCGCCTATGTCGCTCTCGTGCCCCTTGCTCGCTCGTTGGCTCTGTCGATGTTGGCTCTTCGCCATATTCTTCACCTCCTCCCTTTTTGGTGGGTTGGAGAGGTGGGCTTTTGTCTCGTTGGCTTCGTGAAATCGGGTCCTCGGTATATTGTTCACCTCCTCCCCTTTCGGTGGGGGGAGGGGTTGGATTTTCGTGTGAAAGGTGGGTTGGTAACTGAGTTGCTTGTTCGGGTGTGCCTGAAGAGTGGCCTTGGGTCATTTGTGGGGTCGTCGACTCTCGTCTTCTCTCCATCCCCACTCGGTAGCGCATGAGCGGTAATGTTGGCCATGCTTGTCCTGGGAGGCATATGTGAAAAGAGTTACCCTTCCGCTCTGTGTTCTGAGAGGTGGACGAGGTCGCTCTGTGTGGCTCCTTGAGACAACTGGCCGGTCGCCTATGTCGCTCTCGTGCCCCTTGCTCGCTCGTTGGCTCTGTCGATGTTGGCTCTTCGCCATATTCTTCACCTCCTCCCTTTTTGGTGGGTTGGAGAGGTGGGCTTTTGTCTCGTTGGCTTCGTGAAATCGGCTCCTCGGTATATTGTTCACCTCCTCCCCCTTTCGGTGGGGGGAGGGGTTGGATTTTCGTGTGAAAGGTGGGTTGGTAACTGAGTTGCTTGTTCGGGTGTGCCTGGAGAGTGGCCTTGGGTCATTTGTAGGGTCGTCGACTCTCGTCTTCTCTCCATCCCCACTCGGTAGCGCATGAGCGGTAATGTTGGCCATGCTTGTCCTGGGAGGCATATGTGAAAGAGTTACCCTTCCGCTCTGTGTTCTCAGAGGTGGACGAGGTCGCTCTGTGTGGCTCCTTGAGACAACTGGCCGGTCGCCTATGTCGCTCTCGTGCCCCTTGCTCGCTCGTTGGCTCCGTCGATGTTGGCTCTTCGCCATATTGTTCAACTCCTCCCTTTTTGGTGGGTTGGAGAGGTGGG
>MU968536.1:35000-37500 GCA_034641835.2 Pinus albicaulis | reverse complement strand
GAGGGGTGCAATAGCGGGGTGGGTTTGCTATTAGTGCATTTTTTGTCTGACGCCTTGTGTGGGTTGGGGGGTCGTTTACCTCTCAGTAGTAACGTGCTCTAGGCACTTGTCTCGTCGGGGCCCTCGGCTTTTCTAGTGGTCAAGTTTAGGTTGTGGCTTGTCTCTGCTTGGTTGCTTGATTGTCGCTCGTTATGTCGTGTAGATGGGAAGGATGTTGCGTCGCAATGTAGTATGTGGAAGGGTGCGAAAACGTGGGATGCTTTTGATCGGGTGCCTTGTTTTCCTTCTTTTTGGTTAAGCCAACGTCCCCTCACGCGGCGGTGGCCCTCTGTTTTTCTAGCTAGCGTTGCTTGAAATTTGGCCCCCTTTCTCTCAAATTGGATTTTTGTCGCGAGTGTTATGGTGGGTAATGCTTGGTTTTTCTTTCTTTCTTGTCGTCTTTTTCTTCCCTTTCGGTCCCCAGCTTTACGGAGAAAAGCGAGAATTGTTGTGGGTCGGTGTCGGAGAAGGATGAAAAGCAGTGCAAGCTCCCGGGTTGGCCACCCTAGTCCTTCTCGGTCGTCGTTCCTTGCAGTTCCCCCCTTTTTTGCTAAGGCACAAGGCTTGGAAAATCTTGTACTGTGTTTGAGCCTCCCCTTGTGATTCGTTTTGTTCCCCCTAGCTTTACGGAGAAAAGGTGGGATTGCCGTGGATTTTGACGTTTTCGGAAGGATGAAAAAGCAGTGCGAGTTCCTGCCGGGGTGGCCGCCCTAGTCCTTCTCGGTCGTCGATCTGTGCAGTTCCCGCCTTTTTGCGAGGGCACGGGGCCTTGAAAGCCTGTTTTGTGTTTGAGCCTCGGCCATGTTTTGGTTCTCTTTTTTCTTTTCTCTTTTTGGGTTGCTTTTTTCTCTACCTCCTTTCGGCCCCTAGCTTTACGGAGAAAAGGGTGAATCGTTGAGGATTGGCATTCGCGAAGGATGAAAGGCAGCGCGAGCTCCTGGGTTGGCCACCCTAGTCCTTCCCGATTGTCGTTCCTTGCGATTCCCCCCATTTTGCGAGGGCGCGGGGCTCGCGAAGTGTTTGTTATATGTTTGGGCCTCCTCCTTCGAGTGGGTGGACAATTTTGTTTCTCTTTCTTTCATGTGTTTTTCTTACTTTCCTCGTTCCGACCCCCGTCTTTACGTAGAAAAAAGGGGGAGTTGTAGTGGGCTTGATGTTCGTGAAGGACGAAAAGAAGTGCGAGTTTTTAGGGTGGCCACCCTAGTCCTTCTCGGTCATCGTTCTTTACAATTCTACCCTTTTTGAAAGGCATGTGGTTTGGAAAGCAGCTCTTCTTGCTTGTTCGAGCCCCTTCACTTTGGTGAGTGGGTGTTATGGAGTGCGGTTGTCTCGAGGGGGAAGGGGGCTTGTTGCGACGCATTGTACGTTGGGTTGGCTTTTAGCCATTTCTCGTGGGGGTGCGATATTTTGGTAACACACGGAAACGACTCTCGTCAACGGATATCTCGGCTCTTGTTACGATGAAGAACGTAGCGAAATGCGATACTTAGTGTGAATTGCAGAATCCCGTGAATCATCGAGTTTTTGAACGCAATTTGCGCCCGAGGCTTCGGTCGAGGGCACGTCTGTCTGGGCGTCGCATCCCAATGAAACGCGCTCCTTGCAATATGGTAGGGAGCAGCGGAGGTGGTCGTCCGTGCCCAATGCGGTGCGGTTGGCTGAAATGTGGCAGGCGATGTTTCGTGGCGTGCGTCGGCAAACGGTGATCTTGTCCCCTTGGTTGGGCAGTCGGCGTTAGCCGATGCGGGCTCTCTGTGGCATCCCTGGAACTTGCTTTGCTCTCTCTTGTCCTCCCATTGGGTAGGGCGGATTTAGCTCAAACTTGCGACCTCAGCTCAGGCGAGAACACCCGCTGAGTTTAAGCATATAATTAAGCGGAGGAAAAGAAACTTACAAGGATTCCCCTAGTAGCGGCGAGCGAACCGGGAAGAGCCCAACATGAAAATCGGGTGGCAGCGTCGCCTGAATTGTAGTCTGTAGAAGCGTCCTCAGCGGCGGACCCGGGCCAAGTCCCTTGGAAGGGGGCGCCTGAGAGGGTGACAGCCCCGTCGGGCCGGGACCCTGCCGCATCACGCGGCGTTGTCGGCGAGTCGGGTTGTTTGGGAATGCAGCCCTAATTGGGTGGTAAATTCCGTCCAAGGCTAAATACGGGCGAGAGACCGATAGCGAACAAGTACCGCGAGGGGAAGATGAAAAGGACTTTGAAAAGAGAGTTAAAGAGTGCTTGAAATTGCCGGGAGGGAAGCGGATGGAGGCTGTCGATGCGTCTCGGTCGGATGTGGAACGGCTCAGGCGGGTCCGCCGCTCGACTTGAGGTGCAAACCAACACGGGCTGCTGCATCGTCACAAGCGCGGGTGGAGTACCGCCTGTCGGTTTGCCGGTGCGGTGGTCGAGGGACGAAGCGCACGCCCTTGTGGCGGGCCGTGTGCACCTGCGCGCTCGTGGTGTTGGTTGGCGGGC
>MU968536.1:0-32500 GCA_034641835.2 Pinus albicaulis | reverse complement strand
CATCTTCGAAAATGCATTTCTTGCTTGGGGGCGGGAAATTTGGGGTTTCCATGCCGCCGCTGCGAGAGGGGTCGCCAGTCTGCGGAACTTGTGGTCGGTGGCATGGAAACCCCAAATTTCCATGTCGCGGCACGGCGTAAAACCAGCCCAGGCCTGCGGAACTTGGGGTTTCCGCATCCTCCCGCGCCCCCGAGGGAAACACGCTAGGGAAACTGGGGTTTCCATTTCGCGGCACACGGCGGAGGGCCGCGCCCGAGCCCGGGAAACTTGGGGTTTCCATGTCCCGCCCCCGGACGAAAACCGCGGGTTTCCATGTTTTTTACGCCACACTGGAAACTTGGGGTTTCCATGACGATGGAAACCGTCGCCCGAGTCTAGGGAACTGGTGGTGTTTCGAAACCGCGGATCCAAGCCTCTGGGAACTCCGGGTTTTTTTTTTTTTTTTCCATGTGGCGGCGCATACAAACCCGCTTCCATTTCGCCACACGACGGACAGCCGCCCCAATTTGGAGAAACTCGGGGTTTCCATTTCGTGGCACGGCGGAAAATTTCCCCAAGTCTGGGAAACCTGGGGTTCCCATGTCCCGCCGCGATGGAAACCGCAACCCCCGGCACGGGGTACTTGGGGGGTCCATGCCGCAGCGTGACAGAAACCGCCGCCCAAGTATGGGGAACTTCGAGTTTCCATGTCACGGCGCGACGGAAACCGCCACCAGGGTCCCGCGGAGCTCGGGGGTTCCCATTTTTTGCGGCACGACGGATACCACCCAATTCCGGGAAACTCGGGGATTTCCACGTCCCGCCACGACAGAAACCGTGGCCTCGGTGTGGGGAGCTCGGGTTTCCATGTCGCGGCACGACGGAGAACCGCCCAAGCCTGCGGAACTTTGGGGCTTCTGTTTCGTGGCACGAGGGAAACCGCCTAGTTCTGGGAACCTTGCGGTTTCCATCTCCCGCCACGACGAAAACCGCGCCCCTGGTCAGGGGAACTTGGGTTTCCATGTCGCGGCACGACCGTAATCGCCCAAGTTTACGGAACTCGTGGTTTCCGTCGCGCGGCAAGGCGAAGAACCGCCCAAGCCTGGCGAACTTGGGGCTCCCATTTCGCGGCGCGACGGAAACCGCTCCCCTGGTCCGTCTCCGGAACTTGGGGTTTCCACGCCTCGTCGCGGCGGAAGCCGTCCAAATGCGGGGAAGGTTGGGTTTGCAAGGCCCCAAGACTTCATGAGGCGCGTTCGTGGTAACGGGCGCGCCCGTCGGGCGTTCGGGCGCCGTGCGACGTTACGGGCGAGCCGCCGCACAGTAACCGCACGGGGCGCGGGTGTGTGGCGGCGAGCGGCACGGGCGCGTCGCACATCGCCGGCGGTGGCATTGGAAAAAGCGACGTTACAGGCGAAACGTCACAGCGTAGCCGGAGTCATAGAACCGACGCACGAGTTGAGCGGCCGACGCTACACGAGTGGGCGGACAGCTGAACGATGGGGGTCGTCTCGGGTCGGCCGAGTGACCCACGACACGCACATGATACGCGTATTAATACGTCGTGCGGATGACGGAGAAGTCATCCAACCAACGATCAAGCAAGCATCTGAGTGCGAGCGCATTGGAGCACCACGAGCTAAGCCAACAGCTCGTTGGTGAAGAAAACACGGCGGCGGTGAACGCAGGGCGAGCGCGGGTCGAGCCAGGTTGTTGACGTGCAGGGCGTGCATGTCAGCTCCGCGGGGCCATCTCGCAGACTCAAGCCGGGTCGGTCGGCCGGCGGGCGCGTGGGCGTGCGACATCGTGCGGGGAACGTGCGAGAACTTCTCCGCGGGCGTCCGCACGATGAGCTTCGGTTCGAGGTCGTTAGGAAGGCATGGAGTCAGATTGAGTGCGAAAGTTAAACCGAGGTGCGTTTGATGGGGCCAGACTAACCACATAGATAGAGGAGCGGTTGGACGGACGGAGAGTAGCGGGAGGTGCGGCTCATTGCGATGCGGGGCCGGTGACACGGCGGCACGGGGAGAGCGAGTTTTGTGCGGGGACCTTACGGTGGGTGCCGTCTGCGCAGCGATTGTTATGAGCTGGTGTGATTGTCAAGCATTGTAAGCTTGGACAAAAAGTGACTTGCCTTGCCAAAGAGCAAAGGGGGTCTTTTGCTGGATTGGAACTTATTCTCTATTTCGTATTTATGAAACATATTATCGGGCAGACCCATTATTAACTGGGAGTTGCCCCTCCCTTGTATGTATGGGCGTACACTGTGGATGTGATGATGATGTTCATGTTTTTCGCACATTGAAAGAACATTTGATTAACTAATTTAACAAGTGTTGCTAAAGGCGTAGTCTACATACTTGAGTATTACGAAAAGGCTAAGGTCAGGCGTTACGAGTTTTCCTCGCCCCGCCGTCGACGTGATCGTGGCCCCGACTCTTCGAAATGTAAGGTTTCCATGTCACGCTCGTGGACCGTCGGTATGCGCCGTAGCGACGAGCCGCCCTGTGGGCCACGGCCCGAGACGGCGGCCGGAAGGCGTTGGGGGCGTTCGGTGGACATGTCGGCCGGCAGCGAGCCCGGCCGGAGAGAGCAGACGGGCGCGCCGACGGACGAAAACATCGTCCGGCTACTATGCAACGTTATCACGGTGACCGTGCGACGTTTAGGAGCGACGTGCATAAACGCGTCCAAAAATGGCCGTGTGTTGACTTGGAGGTTTTATAGGCCGGCCGTGGTGGCAAGCCGACGTTAAGGAGGAAATGCCACGTCGTAACCAAGGCTTTATGGGCGTTTACTGGGTCGGCCTCATATGGGTCAAGCCCCACCCATGGAAGCAATGTGTGGGCAAAGGCACATACGAAAGGAGGACGTACGATGGACGATAAAGGAAAGAAAGAAGGACATCAACATCTTGCGATTCCACCATTGGAAAGCTAATGCTCGACCGAGAGCGAAGGTCGAGGTGGAGGCGAAAGCCGCGGCGAGGAAACGGGTGCGGGTCGGTCGGGTAGAAACCGTTCGGCGTTCTGCCCCGCAGGTCGGTCGGGGTTCCCTTCAGGGCGCGTGTGGTGCGGTGTTTGGTGCATGGTCGGTCGGGTTCCGCGGGCGGCGTGCGGTGCAGTGTTTAGTGCATGGTCGAGTGGGGTTCCTTCCGCAGGACGCGTGGAGAACAGTGTTCAGGGCGGGCGCGTTCAGGTCGAGTCGGGTTCGTGCAGCGCGCCCGCGTTCCGGACGCGCGGAGCAGTGTTTGAAGGCGCGGAGTTCGTTCAGCAGGGTCGGGTCGGGTCGAACGCGTTCAGGAAATGCGTGCAGACTGTGACCCCGGTGACCCGCGTGCGGAAACGCGTTCAGGGTGCCGAGGGCGTCTGTGACCCGAGTGACCCACTCGAACCAGAATTCGCGCAGACTTCAGAAACATGTTCTGAAAGGGAATTTTGGGGTTCCTTTGGATTTTTTGCACTGTTGGGAAGCTGTTAAGGCTAGACCCAGGTACAAGCACATTTGGGAAGAAGCATAAATGGTTTATGGAGGCTTGGCTGTATAGTTATTGCAGATTGTACATATTTATTGAAGCATAATACTGGGCAGACTTATTAACGGGATTTGCCCCTCCCTTGAATGTATGGGCGTTCATGTGGTTTGATATTGATGTTTATTGCTGTTTTATTTCCGCACAGGAACACTTTGGAAGATTAATTAAACAAGTGTTGAGTTAGGCGTAGTCTACTTATTGAGTATTTGAAAAGAGAAAAATAAGGTAGTGCCGCACCCGTCTATAGAGCGGTTGGGAGACTACCACAGGTATAAGGGCGTGACAGTTGGTATCAGAGCTACATTTTTGTGGCTTTATTATTATTATTATTATTATTATTATTATTATTATTATTGAGCAGGGATACCGTTGCAGCGTTGCAGGTGCTATTGAAGCTTGATGGATGAGTTTGTTTCATTGGAAATGAACTTCAAAGAAATTAAAGAGAAGTCGAAGGAAGTGGAAAAGGAGTTTGATGAGGCGAGTCGGACCATTGATACATTGTGCAAGAGGAGGACATCTGGCATGAGAAAAGATGAAATGTTTCGACTTATGAAGAAAGTGAGAATTCTCCGAGCAGAAATGGACAAGGTGGAAGAAGAGCGAAGGAAGTTAATTGATAAGATTCTCAAGCTTAGAGACCTTGGAAAGATGAAGCATGGTGGCATGAAGCCCACTGTGGCCGAACCAAAGGATGTTGTAGATGTGATTGAAGTCAAGGAAGAAGCTGATGAACAAGTTGGACCAGGACCAAGCACATTACAAGCTTTGATGGTGGACGATTCTCACAAGGATGTTGCAGATGTGGTAGAAGTCGAGGACGAACTTGATGAACAGGTTGGACCAGGGCCAAGCACATCGCAAGCATCGGTGATGGATGATTCTGGGGAGGATGTTGAGGATGAGGATATGATCGAGGAAGAACTCGTGGAACAAGTTGAACCTGGACCAAGCACATTGCAGGCATTGGGGGATGAACCACATGAAAATTTTGCAGAAGTGACAATGATCGAGGAGGAACTTTATGAGCAGGCGGTACCAGGATCGGAAGCATTGCAGGCATTGATGAGGACGGAGGACACTCGCTTAGAGATTCTTTATGAAGACATGGCTCGTGTTTCAATTGAGCATCTGGGAGATGGACTGTATGCGGGGATGGGAAAGAAGATGACTTCTTTTCCAATACCATGGAGGACCTTTCCTCGGATGACTATGATGGAACCTTGTACATTGGAGAAGCAAGGGGAGCATTTCTTGTTGTAGACCTTGATAGGGAAATTTGTGACCTCGCTCTAGTAGGTTCAAATTCCCGTGACAAGGGTGGAACTTGATGATCTCTGTGATAGATACGGGTCATGCTTAGGCACATGGAAACTGGCTAGGTGCCCGGCATGACTCATGGACTGCCTTGGTGGTAGGGCACATTGTCTGGGTAGACTTCTTCATGGCTTACAACCAAGAAGGAACTCTTGGTGCACCCTTAGCGGGGGAGAAGCCTTGGAGGAAGTACCCATGATGATGATGGTAGAAGTGACCGAGGGCACTTAGCCTGTACACTATACACATGATGGTGACTGGGGTTGAGGCGAGTCTACTCTTGATGGACACATGGGAAACCAAAGTCATGTACATTGACAAGAGGGCATGGCAGGACATTATGTGGAGACATTATGCAGGTGCACTTACTGGGTGCCCACTTATGAGCATCATGGAGGAGTGTCAAGAAGGAATATGCTGAGCATGATCGATTGTTGGTGCTACATGGAGATCTTTTATAGATGGGCTGATGGACGTTGTTCACTTTGAGCAACAAGACATTGGTTGGATGAGCATCCTACGAGCACATTCATATGACTTGCAGGGTGAGAACAACTTGTGGTGGCACTCGCGGGCAATACAAGTATGCTTGCCAACGCTTTGGATAGGATGATGCGTGGGAGTTCATGGTGGAGTTTCATTCATTGGAGGCTTCATACTACAATGATCTTGCAGTATCTGGTTCACTGAGGAACTGAGATCGAGACCGGTCTTGATTTTGATGCACTATGGGATGCATACCTTCGAGCAGGGAAACGCGTTCGGTCGGGTCGGGTCGCGTGAGGGCGCCCAAGGAAACGCGTTCGGGTCGGGTCGTGTGGGGGCGGCCGTATAAAAAATGCTAAGTTGTGACCGCCCGCGTGCCTTGTGCACGTTCGCGCGGCCAGTTTCCGATTTGCTCCCTTGTGCCTTCGTTCGGGCGGGTCGAGTCGGGTCGTGCGGTGCGAGGGGGGGGCGTATAAAAAATGCTAAGTTGTGACTGCTCGTGTGCCTTGTGCACGTTCGTGCGACCCGTTTTCCGTTTGCTCCCTTGTGCCTTCGTTCGGGCGGGTCGGGTCGTGCCGTGTGAGGGCGCCCAAGGAAACGTGTTCGGGTCGGGTCGTGTGAAAGAGGCCGTATAAAAAATGCTAAGTTGTGACCGCCCCTGTGCCTTGTGCACGTTCGTGCGACCCGATTGCCGTTTGCTCCTTTGTGCCCTCGTTAGGGCGGGTCAGGTCGTGCCGTGTGACGCCGCCCAAGGAAACGCGTTCGGGTCGGGTCGTGTGAGGGAGGCCGTATCGAAAATGCTAAGTTGTGACCGCCGTGTGCCTAGTTGTCACGCCCCTATACCTTCGGTGTCTTTCAACCACGCTATAGGTAGTGCGGCACTACGAATTACTTTTTCTTTTTCCAAATACTCAAGTATATAGACTACGCCTTTAGCAACACTTGTTAGTTATTAACCAAAGGTTCTCTCTATATGCGGAAATATACATAAACATCATTATCAATCCACAAGTATGCTCATACATACAAGGGAGGGGCAATTCCCTGTTAATAATGATAAATATGAAATAATAAGTTCCAATCCAGTAGAAGCCACTTCTGCTCCTTGGCAAGGCAAGTTAGCCTTTTGACCAAACTCTAAGGCTTGTCAACCATCAAACTAGCCTACAACAATCATTTACAATCATCAGAATTCACCTTGGGAATATCCTGCACAAAACTGCCCAAGTGCTGCCGGGTCACTCAAATCGGCACTACAAATCAGTTTAGACCGTCCCTCGAGCTACAGCCTATATAGAGAGATCCCTCTCTAGACCTAGGAGGGCTAGATCCTAAGGTCTAAAAGTGGTTTTGATGTTGTCTCATCTTTTGGTATTACCAGACTTGCCAAAACATGGGAACCCCAACATTATGGTGACTCCGCTAGGTAATATCTGAGTGTTTTCATCTTATACATCCTTAAGACCTCAGAAATCCAAAATCTTTGGTTAATCTGGAAGTAATCACTGTGGTGGATAATAACCTTCCTGAAGCACTCTAAAACTTCCACCCGGCAACTCCATAGTTCCTTAACGATTAAATACTCCACTAGGAGGCCATCCCTCATAACAACATCAGCCATAATAGAAGTAAAAAATAGGATTAAGCTGCTCTGTTTGAAGATAGCATTCTGGCTTCAAGAACCATTCACACAAGAGCTTATCCTAACCCAAACCCACCAGAAATAGTTGACAACCTTGAGAGAATTCTCAGGAAATCTCCTACACCTAAAATACCAACTATTTACAGACACATCTATAGAGCTAACTCTGCACCAGAAGACTTTACAGCTCTATCAGACCCTCTTTTCGACCTAGACCCCCCAAGCAGATTTTCTAGAGTTAGGTCATTCAGTGTTTTAGAATGGCCATACTTTGAGCTTCCTAGTTCACCATCTCATAGTGGTAAACACATTAGGGATAGAGAGACTCCACCATATACACCTCCGGATATTCATTTCATTCAAAACTTGGGGCTCTGCCATCCTAAATAAGCTCAATAGAGTGTTGCTGGTCCTAATATTCCTATTATCCGCATACCTACTGCTCAAGCCAATTCTATACCCCCACAGAACATCCTCATGGCAGCCTGGTATGCACCTCTAGTGTTACCAAAACCCTTAGTGCCTCTACCGAATGATTGTCAATCAAAAATCCCACACTTCAGTGCAAAAGAGTCTACCATGGCTCAGCACCATGTAGATATGATGGAATATTCTTTTGACTATATGGAGATAGATGATGAGATAGTCAAGATGAGAATCTTTGCACAAAGTCTAGGAGGTGATGTGAAGAAATGGTTTAAAGGCATACCTCCAAACAATATCCATGATCTTCCCTCTTTATATCAATCATTCATAAGAAAATGGGAAGTCAATAGCAACCCTCTCCAAATCCTAGCAGAATACAAGAACCTTAGAAGAAACGTAGGAGAGAGTGTCCATGACTATTCTATAGGGTTTAACAGTGTTTATAACACCCTTCCTCCACATATGAAACGTCCCCAAGGTATGGATTTAGTGAAATACCCTGAAGGCTTTGATGTTTGTATGGCCTACCAGCATAGGGGAGAGATTACAACACATTGGAAGATATGCAAAAAGGAGCAGTGAGTGTAGAGGCTAACCTGATTGAGAATAAATCCAAAATTAGGGCCGATAAAAGGGTAACATATAGGGATGACACTGCAGCTTCCACATCTGATCCCAAGTATGACCATCTAGCCAAGAACATAGAAAAGCTGCAACAAATGATGGAAAAATGGTTGTCTCAGTTAGTAATCAAAATAGAAACCAAAACATTAGGAGAAACAATACCACTCCCAATAGACAGAGAGACTCAGATCAACAAGTCATACCCCCATTTCAAGAGAAATTTCTGGATGAAGATGAGGGAATCATAGAAGAGTCTGAAGGGACCACAATAAACATGTTTGAAATAGAAAACTAAATCCACAACTGTACCACAGAAGAAGATCAACCCTCACCCTCATATTGGGATGAGGAGAAATTGGAATCTGAGGACTACAGACTTGGGTTTGAAAATTCCATCATGCAGGTCAGAGAACAATATGAGCTTAGAAGAAAAAAGAGCTTAGACAATTCCAAACCAAAAGCTTCTGAGATTACCATTAAGGAAAGGCCTGAGAAAAATCCTAAAACAACTACTGAAAATACCAAATCAACAGCTAAAAGTTCTGGGAAGAACAAAGGAAAAGATAGCCAAGTCCCTGATAAACAAATTCAACCAACTAGCAGCACTGGCACTGCAACTAGTGTTCCTGGTAAAACTGCTACAAAAATTGTACATAGTGAGAATCAGCACACTGATTCAACCACTAAAGCGGTGGCTAAAAAAATAGAGTTGAGCATTACAAAGAGCCAGTCTCCCTTCAATTTGGAGAGTGAGATTGCTAAAATTAAAATCTCTTTCCCACTCTCTAAGTTGGCCACTCGGGATGTATATAAAGACCAAATTTTAAAAGCATTAAAACTAAGGGAAAACAGTGATACTGTCAATCTGAGTGATGATCAACCAGCCCTTCTGTTTGGTCCAAAGATAGAAGGGAATTTTTAGGAAGGGGCAGTACCTTCTTTTTATATCAGTCTCAATATCCATAACAAGATCCTTCACAACACAATGCATGACTCTGGGGCCTCACACAACCTGATGCCTAAGGTAGTTATGGAGAGGTTAGGCCTAGAGATAACCCACCCCTATAAAGACTTCTATTTGTTTGACTCTAGCGGAGTAAAGTGGCTTGGCCTGATCAAATACCTATGTGTGAACTTGACCTAGATTCCAGCCAAATGCATGGTTATGGATGTTGTAGTGGCAGATGTAACACCTAAGTATGGTATGTTACTATCGAGGTCACGGGGAGCCAAGCTGCAAGGTACCATGCAGATGGATGGGGCATATGCCATGATCCCTATCTTCAGCCAACTTAGGATACTGTATAGAGAGGCACAAATGAAATTCTTGGTCAACAACCTTGAAAAGCCTGAAAATTAACCTTTGTACTGCGTACACACAGATCTGGACTCCTTTATCCTCTTCAACAATGGATCTGTAGAAGAGCCAAAACTAGAAAATAGAGATACATAATATGAGACAGCGCCCATAGATTTTGACATAATGGCTACTCTGGACTTGGCAGAAAATGAAGAATAATCCTCTGGACAGTGCACAGAATTTGAAACTTAGAGTGATCCAAAAACAGAATGTAAACAATTGGCTAGTCAGCCCTCTGAAATTCATACACCACACGAAGAACGAAACCCTTCAGACCATAACACAGGCCCCCAATGCAACATGACAATGAAACAAATTCTAGGATAGAAGCCAATGATAAGCCCGAGAATGAACCTTTATGGGAAATGAATTTCGATGTTTCTTGTACTAGAAATACTTCAGGGGTGGGAGTGTGGTTACATAACACTGAGAGTGACTATGCCGGGAGTCATGCTTTCAATCTAAACTTCAAATGTACAAATAATATCGCGGTGTATGAGGCTCTCATCCTAGGCCCGAATCTATTGAAAAAATTAGGAGCCCATAGGATAGCTATGCATGCAAACTCCGAGTTAATTATCAAACAAGTAAATGGTGAATATACAGCTAAACACCCCAGGTTGAGAGTGTACAAGAATGATGCTATGGATTTGTTGAAAACCTTTGTGGAATATGAACTAGTGTTTGTACCTAGGAGTCAGAACATAATTGCAAATGGATTAGCCTGCATAGCTAGTTCATAACATAAGCCTCCCAGTGACAAAAAAATCATCATTCAGAAAAAGTACAGACCTGCGGTGCCTAACAATGAGAAATATTGGCAGGTCTTCGAGGGCGATAAGCAGATTGAGGATTTCTTGTTGGGCAGGAACGAATTTGAATGCTCTGATTCAGAATCTAATTCCGATGATAGCTGCCTGAGTGAGGAACCTCCCGATGAAAAATTATCACCCCATAAAATTGAAATAAACGTGGTAACTGAAGGAATTGGAAATCCAACCGAAGAATATGAAAATGCAGATAAAGAGGAAATAGAGGTGTTGCAGGCCAAAGATAAGAACATACCCCGAGGTCTGGCCCCTTTAGAGGACCTTTTTTATTTTGACGACGTAGCGAAAAAACCCACCATATAACACTCAGACTCTGATGTCGAGGAATGAAACATAGGCACTAAAGATAAGCCAAATATGATTAAACTGGCTAAGTCCTTACCTGTAGACATGAAAAAGAAATACATCGACTTATTCAAAGAATTCATCGATGTGTTTGCCTGGAGCTACGAGGAATTAAAGGCCTACGACAAAAACATCATACAGCATGGAATACCTTTGAAAGATAACTAGAAACCCTTCAGATAGAAACTTTTCATAATTAACCCAAAACAATTACCTGTAGTAGAAAAGGAAATAAAAAAAGATGTACGAAGCAGGAATAATAGTTCCTGTCAGGTTCTCTGATTGGGTCTCTATTAGGTCCCTATATTACTAGTATAGTCCCTTATTGTTATTAGTGTAAACCCCTTATTGTTATTACTGTGCCCTTGTAATCCCCATTTTTTTATTATTGTGCCCTTAAATTATTACTGTTAGGTCGGCTAGGATTACATTGTGGCCCACTAGGATTACATTATGGCCACATGGACTCCTATATATAGAAAGGAGGTTTTTTAAATTGTGTAATCCCAGAATTGTTCATTTATGTAATGTATTGGAGGTTACCCCCTCGAAGTGGCTTATTTATAAGGCATTTCTATCTCTTTTCTTCTATTTTTGGAGCTAGTTACACAACATTTGGTATCAAAGCTTTGGATTCTAGGGTTTCGCTGCTCCAAATAGGTCATCGTGGAATTTTCGCTATAAATTTTTTTTCTACGAAATTTCAGAAGCTGAAATTTTTAGGGTACGAAGCCTAAATCCTGAGGAAGATCTTCTAAAAATTTCAAAGCTTGGTTCACAATATTTTTGGAGATATAATCTGTGGAAGTTATGTATTTTTTCAGGCTCCTAAACAGGTCATTGTGGCATTTTCACTATAATTTTTTTTCTATGAAGGTTAAAAATCTGAAATGTTTAGGGTGTGAAGCTGAAATCCTGAGGAAAATCATCAAAAAATGTCAGAGCTTGGTTCAAAATATGTTTGGAGATATGATCTGTGGAAGGTAGTGCTTTTTTAGGCTCCCGAATTTCATCTCAAAGAGGTGATCGTGGGAAAAGTTCAATAACTCTCTCTCTGAGCATAGGATTGTAGTTCTGTAAAAAGTGGTCACAAGTACACGGAATTTAGTTTATTTAATATCAATTTCAGAGGCGAAGGTTGAAACAGTGACATGTGGAAGGTTGTACAATTTCTCTCTATTGAACCAGTCCATAATTAGGTCATTGTGGGCGATTGGACATAACTTTGTCAGAATCAGTCGGGTCGGACACAGCATTCTGCAAAAGATAATTAGGAGGGCTAATTTAGTTCTGAATTTCAGATATTTAGAGTCACAATCACATAGATAATCCAATTTCAATATCGAGCTCCTTAAAAGCAAGAAAAAAGGTGTGTATTTTTTTCTTTCTTGGTGCATAAGTCTTGTTTGAAAAATCAATTTGGATTGATTCCAAAAGCATGTTATGAAAAAATATCGGTATTGGGTTCTAAAAAATGCCATGCAAATAATTCAACACCCATTAAGCCTTGAAGCTCTACTATGACTCATGAAGATGAAGAATTGCAACATGATCCTCAAAATTACAAGAGCAAGTGCAAAAAAGTTCACTCTCGCAAAGAGCAACAAAAAATGAAATGGAAGTTTTGAAGAAAGGCGTGGAAGTGAAGATGAACAATTTGAAGAAAGGCATGGAAGCTAAGATGGATGGCATGGAAGCTAGCATGGAATCTAAGATGGATGGCATGGAAACTAAGATGGATGACATGAAAGACAACATGGAAAACATGAAGAATGATCTAAAAGCAGACATAGAAGGTTTGAAAATTTTAATGCAAGAAATTTTTCCTAATGGTGAAAAGATAGTAGAATAACCTCATGATGAGAACAAAATAAATGTTAATCGTGATTTCATAAACTCTAATGTTGGCGGGAAGAACCACCATATTCCAAAAATGGATATGAGGAAATTTGATGGAAAGGATCCTGTAACATGGATACTACAGATGGAGCAATATTTTTATCTCCATAATGTGCAAAACACACAAAAGGTACGCATTGCAACTTTACATTTAGAACAAAATACATTTGTATGGTATCGATGGCTTTGCTCCCGTAAAAAAATTGTCGCTTGGTCAATTTTTACGGAGGAAATTATAGCACATTATGAGGATACAAAGAGCCACACCTTCTTTAGCCAATTGATAAATCTAAAAAAAAAGGGTTTAGTGGGGCAACACATTGAGGACTTCCAAAAATTGAATAAAAGGGTAATTGATATTCCAGAGGAACACATGATTGATCTCTTCATAGGAACTTTAAAGGATAACATCCAACATGAAGTTTGTGTTTTGGAACCGGATTCATTGGAGAAGGCATTTAGGTTGGAAAGAAAAATTGAATGTAAAATAATGGAGACAAGGAAGCCTACCACTCAATTCTATAAAGAAGGAAGTGTTTTTATGCCTAGATTTCCACAACCTACAAGGTTGACACCACAACAATTGGAAGAAAAACTAGCAAAAGGGATTTGCTACAGTTGTGATAGAAAATACACTAAAGTTCATAAGTGTGCTGAGAAGAAATTATTTTACATAGATTGTGAAGAGGAAGAAGAAAATGAACAAGAAGCGGATATACACCAGGAACTAGCCATAGAAGAGGAAGAAATGAATCCGACCATATCGTGTAATGCACTAGTAGGAATTAACACTCCTCAAACTCTCAAGATAGAAGGACATATCAAGAAGAAAAACGTAATAGTGTTGATTGATTCAGGTAGCACCCATAATTTTATTCATTATAAGGTAGCCAAGGAATTAAATTTTTTCCTATACCCAACACCAGAATGTCATGTGATGGTTGCAAATGGAGGAACTATAAATTGCTCTGGAAAATTCCATAATATCAAGCTAACCATGGGGGAATATGTATTGACTAGTCCAATGCTTTCCATTCCTATGGGAGGTGCTGATGTTGTACCATGAGTACAATGGTTACAATCTTTGGGGATGGTAGCTTTTAATTTTCAAGAACTTTTCTTGAAATTTTTTCCAGAAGGAAAGGAAGTTGAATTACGGGGTATTTTGGGGATGTCGGGAAAGATAATAAGCTCTAATGTCATGAAAAAGCTTCTAAATAAAGAACAATGAGGTGTCATTGCACAATTATGCTCACTAGAAGTTCCAACATCAAAATCATCTATTTCTGCAGATCTCCAACAAGTCTTGGACAATCATTCCAAGGTGTTTGAAACTCCCAAAGGACTCCCACATATTTTTGATCATGATCATGATATTCATTTGATTCCAGGAAGTGTTCCTCCAAACATCAGGCCTTATAGATATCCTTACGTCCAAAAGAGTGAAATTGAACGTATGGTTGTAGAAATGTTAGAGGCGGGTATAATTCAACCTAGTCAAAGTTCTTTCTCTGCTCCTGTAGTATTGGTACACAAGAAGGATGGATCATGGCGAATGTGTTCGGATTATAGGGAGATAAATAAGCTCACCATTAAAGATAAATTTCCCATTCCTGTGATTGATGAATTATTGGATGAGTTACATGGAGAAATTTATTTTACCAAGTTGGATATTTGTTCAGGATATCATCAAATTAGAATGAAGACTGAAGATATTCCAAAAATAGCATTTTGAACTCATGAGGGGCATTATGAATTTTTTGTCATGCCTTTTGGCCTTACCAATGCACCTTCTACATTTCAAGGGTTGATGAATTCCATTTTCAAACCTTTCCTTAGAAAATTTGTGCTAGTATTTTTTGATGATATACTAAACTATAGCAGGTCTTGGAAGGATCATGTTGAACATGTTGACAGGGTGTTCAAACTATTGCAGGAGAAACAATTATATGCAAAAACATCCAAATGTTTCTTTGGATTACAAGAGGTGGAATATCTGGGTCACATTGTATCTCATGAGGGTGTTAAAGTATACCCTAACGAAATTAAAGCCATTAAGGAATGGAAAGTCCCCACAACCATAAAGCAGTTGCGAGGATTTCTCGAGTTAACAGGGTATTATCGCAAGTTTGTTAAGAATTATGGGAGAATAGCATCACCTCTAACAACATTATTGAAGAAAGATGCATTTTCATGGACTCCTGAAGCAACCAAGGCCTTTGAACATCTTAAAGAGGCAATGTACCTAGCACTGGTCTTAGTTATGCCAGACTTCACAAAAACCTTTATTGTGGAATGTGATGCCTCAAGAAATGGGATTGGTGTTGTTTTAATGCAGGAAGGAAGACCCATTTCTTTTGAAAGTCGTCTAATCAAAGGAAGGTATTTACAGAAACCTATTTATGAGAAGGAAATGTTAGCAATACCACATGCACTAAATAAATGGAGAAATTACCTAATGGGAAGACACTTCAAGGTAAAAAATGATCATGATAGTCTTAAACACTTTTTGGAACAAAGACTATCTTCAGAAGAGAAGCCAAAATGGGTCACAAAGATGTTGGGTTATGACTTTGAAATAATCTACAAAAAATGAAAGCTTAATGTTGTTGCAGATGCACTCTCAAGAAAGAATGAAGAGGTGTAAGCATTTCTTTGTGCCATTTCTATTATCCAACCAGATTGGATAACTGAAGCACGAGAGGAATGGAAGAAGGACAAAGATGTATGGAAACTCATTCAAAATTTGCAGCAAGATCCTAGTAGATCTGGTACATTTAGTTGGAAAAATGATTCCTTATGGTACAAAGATCGCTTATATCTTTGTAAGAATTCCCAACTAAAACAAAAGATTCTTCTGGAATTGCACACTTCTCCTTTAGGAGGACACTCAAGATTTTTAAAAACTTACCACAGGGTGATGAAAGAATTTTTCTGGGATGGCCTTAAATCTGATATTCAAAAGTTTGTGGCAGAATGTTTGGTTTTCCAGGAGAATAAAGTTGAGACAATTAAGACCCCGGGACTTCTACAACCTTTATCCATTCCAAGTCAATGTTGGGAGGAGATTTCAATGGATTTTATCATAGGTTTACCCAAGTCCGAAGGAAAGAGTGTCATCATGGTGGTATTTGATAGACATACCAAGTATGCACACTTTTGTGCATTATCTCATCTATTTAAAGAAAGTACAGTCGTTACTACATTTATGGACAGAATTCAAAAGCTACATGGAAGCCCAAGGGTTATTGTGAGCGACAAAGATCCCATTTTTACTGGAAATTTTTGGACGGAGTTATTTTCTTGTTTTGGTACTCAATTAGCTCATAGCGCATCTTATAATCCTCAATATTATGGTCAAACTGAGATAGTAAATAAATGTTTGGAAGGATATCTTCGTTGTTTTGTATCTGATAAACAAACACAATGGGTCAAGTGGTTACCTCTCGCTGAATGGTGGTATAACACTTCCTTCCATACTGCAGCAAAAATTACCCCATTTATGGCACTTTATGGATATCATCCACCATCTGTCACATCATCTTTGAGGGAAAATTCGAAGGTTCAAGAAGTGGAAGATCACATTGAGCATCAGCAAGAAGTTCTCCAACTCTTAAAGAATAACCTGAATTTGGCACAAAATTGAATGAAACAATAGGTAGATCAACATCGCAGCGAGAGAATTTTTGATGTAGGAGATTGGGTATTTTTATGGCTACAACCATATAAAAAAATGTCCCTCAAGCAAGTTAAGAAGGATAATAAATTATCGCCAAAGTACTATGGTCCTTACAAGGTGTTGCAAAAGATTGGTACTATGGAATACAAATTGGAGCTTCCTGCTTCTTCGCGAGTGCATCTATTTTTCCATGTTTCATGCTTAAAGAAGGTTATAGGTGAAAATATTCCAGTTCAAACAATATTTCCAGAACTTGATGAGGAAGGAAAAATCATATTGGAACCCGAAGCAGTCACAGAAACAAGAACTCGACAGCTATGGAATCGATCAACTTCAGAGTATCTCATCAAGTGGAAGAACTTACCCACTAAAGATTCTACATGGGAGGATGAGAAGTTTATACAGAAGCACCCAGAGCTACTCAAGCATTGAGGACAACACTTTTTTGAAGGAGAGGGGCATGTTAGGTTCCTATATTACTAGTATAGTCCCTTGTTGTTATTAGTGTAACCCCCTTATTGTTATTATTGTATCCTTGTAACCCCCATTTTGTTATTAGTGTGCCCTTAAACTATTATTGTTAGGTCGGCTAGGATTACATTGTGGCCCACTAGGATTACATTATGGCCACATGGACTCCTATGTATAGAAAGGAGGTTTTGTAAATTGCATCATCCAAGAATTGTTCATTTATGTAATGTATTGTGTTGGGAAAAATACTGAGAGGGGGGGGGGGGGTGAATCAGTATTTAGAGCATAATCAAAACTTTTTACTTATTCACTCTCTAAAACCCATATGCTACTTTTCTGAACCAAACTAGCGTATACACGCGGATATCCTTCATAAAAATCGCGTATACACAGAGATCTAATTATGCCATTAATTCTTCACTTATATCATTCCATCATTCATTCATTAGATGTTAAATAAACAGTTAAACATGTGCAGTAAGAACAGAATAAACCATCACACATGAACACCAAGATTTTAGGTGGAAACCCAAGTTGGGAGGAAACCACTGCTACAGTTGCTCAGCCTTCAATATTTTATTATAGAGAAAACATCTTACAACATATGTTCTAGCGCAGACTCCTACCAGCACACAGGCACCCACCTGCGCTCGTTTACCAGCCTCTCCTGGAAGGGAGCTCCAACCCCCTGACTCGTTTACCAGCCTCTTCTGAAAGGGAGCTACGACCCCCTGATCTCGTTTACCATCCTCACCTGGAAGGGAGCTACAACCCCCTAACTGAAGGCTACAACCCTCAGCACCTCTATGGACCACGTTTCATCAATTTTCACACTAGATCCAACAGCTTCCTTTAGGACACAACTTTCAGGTCACGTTTCATCATATTTTCAGACTGGACCCACTCCACATACTTTTAAGCTCAAACATACAGCGCCAACAGATACTTGTCAATTCAGATAACCCAGGCAGATAGCAGTAACACAGTAGAACAGATATCAGCAAGATAGCAGAACAGATCAGACATCTCTCAACTTCAGGAAACCCTAGTTTATCATACGCGCTTTTCTTTCACTGATCCTGCATATATACGTGCCTTCAACCATACTAACCCGCGTATATTTCTGTAGATATTACAGAACTAATTTCTCTGCCCATACACGCTTTCTCTTCAGCAAACCCGCGTATATACGCACTTTCTCTATGGCGAACTAGTGTATGGTTCTTCAGACATTTAGGTCATTGCAATTCTTCGGAACAGATACATCACACAGATTTAACCCTTTACTTCCGACAGATGTTCGCCTCATTTCAGATCTAATCATTCCACAAACATATCTAGAAGATACAAATACATTTCAGATCTAGATTCCCTTCTTCATCATTTTCTTCATTGGAGCATCATACATTCAGATCTATCATTCAACTGTAACCCTTTCCATTCAGATATACTTCAGAGAGAAGTATTCATTCAAGCTCAGAAATCTTGCACCCACACTCATCTCATTTGCACAATGAATTTCTTCTCCTTATATAGGTTTACCCTTTTTCAATACCATGAGCCAAAACCACATTACTTCGTGGTATTCGTGGACGGGGCCACATGGGCAGTCCGTACTTACTCAATACAATGGGTCGATACCATGGTGGTTACCCCTGGTTTTGCACTTTATGAGCTTTGAGAGCTTTTTCCCATACCCGAATTGGCACATTATTTCCCATGCTACGCGCTTACTCTGGGCAAATCCGCGTATGCCTTGAGACATACTCTTTTCATCATAGATCTAGCACATCTTGAATTCCTTTCTAATTACATGTACTCACTGTAGATACATCAGATTTACATCATTTATCAAGACATATTCTATCAAGCACAACTTCATCAAGTAGGTTGCCATCATCTTCATCAAGTGGGTTGTCATTCAAGGACAACACTCTATCAAGTGGGTTGTCATCAAGGACAACACCCAGCATCATATTGCCAACAAAAATCATATCACATCAGATTTACATCATTTACCAAGTCCATCAAGTCAAGAATAACTTCATCAGGTGGACTGCCATTAAGGACAACACATGCCAACAATCTCATGTCTTCATCTTCATTAAGTGGGTTTCCATCAAGGACAACACTCTGCATCATATTTCAAAAAATCTCCCCCTTTGGACTTGATGGCAACCATGATGGTGTTTGGTTACCACAACAGATAGGTACATTAAGAATACAATGACACCATGTCACTCTCCCCATTTTTGACACCATTCTTTCTCTTCATTCAAACACCATGTCACTCTCCCCCTTTGAAATCAAGGGAAAAGGGCGGATCAAAACCAACACACTCTCATGTAGAAGAAGGGCGTTGTAGATCTGATGTGCACTAAAATTATCATGCTCCTCTTGAGTTCATGCTGAAATTTCATCCATATGTTTCAAAGAAGTACATGACTCTATGACCTTCCTATCACCAAGGACTCATACTTACATCAAAGATCCTACCAAGTGGATCTACATATGAGACTCAAATACCCAACCAAGTGGGTTTACAAATTTTTACAAGTCCTTACATGACTGAATATTACAATTTTACATCAAGGGTCTCAACAAGACCTTTTCATCAAATTAAAAGTATGAATTTTTATGACAAAAACCAGAAAGACCTTAATAAAGAGAACATATTTCAGACCCATCATAATGCCAACAATGCATTATACTCAACAAGGCTAATGCTCCCCCTGAATCTGTGCATCCAAGCATCCTTTCCATATGACTAAGGCTCCCCCTTAGTTTTTGCATCCTGAACACTTTCAACCAATCATCAAGGTGTCTTTAAAACATTAGAGATTGAAACAGTATTATAAGAACTGGAACACCACCAGAGATACCAGAGATATCGAACAGTACTGCAGCTGTGCTGAGGAAATCTGACCCTAAACAGAAATTTGTTAGCAATCAGACATATGCGGTTTTATGTGCATGAACTCGCGTATATACGCGACTGTGTTTCAGGAAATACGCGTATCTAATACCATCTTCTATATTTTAACCAGATCTGATCCTCTGTGAGGCAAAGATAGTGTTCAGCTTCTTTCTGGGATATTTGAATGCTTCCTTGGAATACAGATAGATAGAACAATGTAGTTGTGTCTTCAAGCGTCATCCAATGGTTGTAGCATAAACACATTAGTAACCAAGCCTTCAGATTCTTTGCAGCATCAATACATTCTTTCCAAGAGAAATTATCATACCAGAATAGCATCTTCACATAAGTGTCAAGCAATCATCCATGTGGTCCAACATCACCATGATCTTTAAGATTTAACATGAAGTAACATATGTAGGGAAAAGATCTCAACCATAGTAACAAACTCTGCATGATCTATTCTTATCTCTGAATCATAATACTTCCAATCTCATCCAATAGATAAACTTTAGCAAACAGTAAACAGGGCTCATTCAAAGTCTCATCATAATAAACCATGTATCAAGCCATCATCATTTGAGCATGAGTATCACAATAACCAAAGAATAAGCAGTCATAGTGCCAACAATGCAATCATTAGTATTCAACCTGCTGCTCCCCCTAAACCAGTTCTCCTCCTTAACTTGTGCAACCTGAATACGTTCATCAGCAAGTCATCAGCAACTCTCTCTGCATGAACTGTCCTTATCTCTGAATTATAAGACTTTCATCTCAGCAACGAATACTCTTCATCAAAAAGCAAACAGGACTCATCCATAATCTTCAACATAAGAAACTAACTATCATATCATCATTATTTAAAGCTGATACTGAGTCAATAATACAATTATTAACAGTTAGACTAATGCTCCCCTTGAACCTCTGCTCCTGATCTTCAGCTGTCATCCCAATTCTCTTATCATACATGCATACGCGACTGTGTCTGCTGGAACTTGCATGTATACGCGACTTTTGTTCATCTAACCCGCATATGGAAAGTGAAGCATAGAAATTTTTTCACATTCCTTCATCTCCCCCTAAAATTGTACTTCCTGTACATGTCTTCTTCATATCAGATGCCCTGTCAGAAATACATATAACTAGAACAATCAAATCAACCATGAGAGTCATCATACATTGCACCCCCTGTGACAATACATTACTAAATCTCATAATGTATCCCACATCATTCCTGCAGTCAATAAGAGAAGTAAGCTTCAGAAGCGGATGACTGCAGTAGGGTCAGTATTCCCTACGTTTCTGACTAGTCCTCCTTCTTTTTCCAAATTTGCTTGAACTTCCTAACTGTGTGCTGAAAATTGTCCACTTTCTCATATCTGTTCAACATGCACTCCTTTTCTACATGTCCATACTTGTTACGAGAATAACATCTCATGTGTCCAAATAAATAAGCGTAAGAATCATAATGAGTATTTTTAATCTTCTTCCTTTTACAATCAGCTGCTTTATGTCCATACTTGTTACATGAAAAACAATATTCCTTGAAGAAACCAGAGTACCTTTCTATGTAGGATCTGTTAGTTTGTGGCTGAAATATTCTGCTTCTGCAATTTGCTGCAACATGCCCATAAATATGACATTTAAAACATTCAACATTCTTGAATGATAACCTTTGCGAATTCATTATCGTTGGTTGACCTTTTGTTTCTTTCAACTCTTTAGGTTTTGCTTTGACATCCTTTGAATCTTTAGTACTTCCTTGCGAACTAGATTCTCCTTTGACCGTTTCTTGAAAACCCAGACCAAGTTTGATAGCAGGAGACCTTTGATTACTCAGAATATTGTCCAAAATCTTAGTACTATCTTGAAACCTCAAAAGTTTAAATTTTTCTTCTAATTTACCTTTGAGAATGTTTACCTCAACCTCCAATCCTTGGCATTGCTTCTTCATGCTTTCTTCTTTCCCTCTTCCGTCTTCTACTTGATGATTCAGATTTAGAATCTCTTCTTTCAACCCTTTTTCTTGTTCTTCAAAAGTTTGTAAGAGTTCTTCATTCTTCTTGTTCGATGCTTCGAGATCTGCTTTCAGAGAGATGACTTCTACTTCAAGTTCTTCATTCTTGTTGTTGGATATTTCCGGGTCTTCTTTGAGAGAGATGACTTCAACTTCAAGTCTTTCATTCTTCTTGTTTGATTTTTCGAGATCTGCTTTGAGGGAGATGATTTCTGCTTCAATTCCTACATTCTTCTTATTTGATTTTTCCAGATCTTCATTTAGATCGTTAATTTCTGCTTCAAGTCTTGTCATTCGATTGGATGCATAAGCATGGAACCTTTGGTACTTGTCTATCTATCCATTCAGTATTTCTATCTTTTCTTTCATTTGAGAGATCATTTCTTTGTAGATAGAGTCTTTCTCTTTAAGTGATCTTTGTTGATCTTCAACTTTGATCTTGATAGCTTCCTCTAGACCCAAAGCATTACTTTCACTATCTTCACTATTGCATACACCAGAAAGTGAATCATAAGAACAACTGTCAATACCTGATTTATCTTCTTCATTTTCTGCTGCACATGTTTTCTGAGCTATCTCCATTTCAGTAGCCTTCTTCTTTTGCTTTCTTCCCATTGCGACGGATCTCCTTCAAGCGATCAAGCTTCTGCAGAAGGACCTGCTCTGATACCAATTGTTGGGAAAAATACTGAGAGGGGGGGTGAATCAGTATTTAGGACTTAACCAAAACTTTTACTTTTCAACTCTCTAAAACCCATACGCTACTCTGATGAAGCCAACTAGCGTATACACGCGGATATCCTTCATAAAACTCGCGTATACACAGAGATCTAATTATGTCATTAATTCTTCACTTATATCATTCCATCATTCATTCATTAGATGTTCAATAAACAGTAAACATGCGTAAGAAATGTAATAAAGCATCACACATGAACACCAGGATTTTTAGGTGGAAACCCAAGTCGGGAGAAAACCACCGCTGCAGTTGCTCCGCCTTCAATATTTTATTATAGAGAAAACATCTTACAACATATGTGCTGGTGCAGACTCCTACCAGCACGCAGGCACCCACCTGCGCTCGTTTACCAGCCTCTCCTGGAAGGGAGCTCCAACCCCCGGACTCGTTTACCAGCCTCTCCTGGAAGGGAGCTACGACCCCCTGCTCTCGTTTACCAGCCTCACCTGGAAGGGAGCTACAACCCCCTGACTGAAGGCTACAACCCTCAGCAACTCTATGGACCACGTTTCATCAATTTTCACACTGGATCCAAAGCTTCCTTTAGAACACAACTTGCAGGCCACGTTTCATCATATTTTCAGACTGGACCCACTCCACACATTTAAGCTCAAACATACATCACCAACAGATACTTGTCAATTCAGATAACCTGTGCAGATATGTGAACACACAGTAATGCATCGACATTTCATACCACAAAATCAAGAACACTAGTTTTTCATATGCGCTTTCCTTTCCACTAATCCCGCTGTATACGCGCTTCTTCTACCATACAAACCCGCTGCGATACTTATCTACACATATTAGAGAGCTAATTTTATTGCGCATACGCGCTTTTTCTTCAGCGAAGCCACGTATATATGCGCTTCCTCTTCGGTGAACTAGCGTATGGTTCTTCAGACTTTTATGTCATTGCAATTCTTCACAACAGATACATCACTTCAGATTTTACCCTTTACCTCAGACAGATGTTCGCCTCATCACAGATCTAATCATTTCATAAACAGATCTAGAAAATATAAGTACATTTCAGATCTAGATCCCCTTCTTCATCATTGGTGCATCATACATTCAGATCTATCATTCAACTGTAACCCTTTCCATTCAGATCTACTTCAGAGAGAAGTATTCATTCAAGCTCAGACATCTTGCACCCACTCTCATGATTTGCACAATGAATTTCTTCTCTTTATATAGGTTTACCCTTTTTCAATACCATGAGCCAAAACCACATTACTTCCGATGGTATTCCTGGACGGGGTCATTTCGACGAATCATTACCCAATACAATGGGTCAATACCATGGTGGTTACCCCTGGTTTTGCACTTTATGAGCACTTTTTCCAATACAAGACTTGGAACGTTGTTTCCCGCGTGCATACGCGACTTTTCCTAGACAAATCCGCGTATGCCTTGAGACATACTCTTTTCACCATAGATCTAACACATGTTGAATTCCTTTCTTTAGTACCTTCTGTACTCACTGCAGATACATTAGATTTACATCATTTAACAGTTCATCAAGACATATTCTATCAAGCGCAACTTCATCAATTAGGTTGCCATCATCTTCATCAAGTGGGTTGCTATTCAAGGACAACACTCTATCAGGTGGGTTGCTATCAAGGACAACACTCAGCATCATATTGCCAAAAAACATCATATCACATCAGATTTACATTATTTACCAAGTCCATCAAGTCAAGAATAACTTCATCAGGTGGATTGCCATCAGGGACAACACATGCCAACAATCTCATGTCTTCATCTTCTATCTGCATACATGCTATCAAGGACAACACTCGCATCATATTGCCAACATAATTTTTTGGGAAATTCAATCCGCCATCGAATAAAAAGGCCTACATACTAGTTGCCATGGATTACATGTTGAAATGTGTAGAAATATTGGCTTTACCAAGAGCTATAGAGGATTCTGTGATAATTTTTTTTGACCTATTTGTGCGGTATGGCTTACCTAGGGAAGTGAAAACTGATGGAGGGGCACAGTTTGTGGGAAATAAAATTATGGCCACCTTACAGAACCGCCATGTCACTCATAGAGTCACCTCTCCCTACCACCTGCAGGAGAACGGGCAAGTTGAAAGCACCAATAAATTCATTGAGGCAATTCTCACTAAAACAATCTCAACACATCATCGAGATTGGGTTGCTACACTGCAAGAGGCCTTGTGGTCTTATCGCACAACTTGGTGAAACACCACTGGAAATTCTCTGTACCACCTAGTATTTGCAAAGGAACCAATTTTCCTCATTGAATTTGAGACTAAGACTCTTAGAATAGCCTAGGAAGTAGGGTTGTATTTGACAAAAATCCCAAGTGAAAATATTGTAGCAAATAGATGAATTAGATGAATCATGGCTACTTGCTCTGCATCACACTGCAATTATTCATCAACAACGGGCTAAGTGGCATGAAAACCTCAGAAAAAAATAAAAAATAAAAAAATGAATGGATATTGGGCATTCCTATACGAATGAAAATTCCAAGACTTCCCTGGTAAGTTACAGACAAGGTGGCCTGGGCCATACGAAATTCAAGAAGTGCATAGCAATGGTACTATTACCTTGACCACCATAGATGGATTTGGCTCTACCTTTCGAGTTAATGGACACAGACTACGTCTCTATCATAAACCACTTAATAAGGAGTCTTTCTGCTAGCAAGGGCATGACGATCCCACTATCCAAATTTTAGTTGTAGGGAATGATGACCTGGAAACTTTAAATTCATAAAAAATTTTACTTCCTCTTGTAAATAATGTATATAAGTTTCATCTATTTAGTGGTTATTTACAGTTTTTTCATCATTTTATATAGGAATTTAATTTTCTCTCTTTCTTTGATTCTTCTATTTGTAGCAACTGCGCTCTTTTTGTGAGTTTCATTGCCTTTTCTCTTCAATCTATTGAACAGTTGTTGCTCAATTAATTGAATAGCTGTCATTTAGTCAAGTTGAACGACTCTTCTTTTAGCATTGTTTTTATCTTTGTTGTTCAATTCATTGAAAAATTGTTCTTCAATCAAATTCAACAATTGTCATTCAATCCAATTGAACGGTTGTTGTTTTTTGATTATTTTTATCTTTGTTTTTCAATTCATTAAGCACTTGTTGTTCAATCAAATTGAACAACTACCATTCAATCCAATTGAATGACTAATAGTTTCTTATTTCTTTCAAAATTTGTTGTTCACAATAGAATAAATTTTTTTTTGATGATCTCCTTTTGATATTCACTCTTCCTTCACACTTTTTCTCCATCAAAACCATCATATTGGAAAGGAAATTGCACCTAAAAGAAGAAAAGCAGTGATATCACTAATATTATCTTTGTTGAAATTTTGATGGTCATCTCTACTTCAGAAGATGACATGGGTCATATATATAATGAATGGATAGATATCTCCTCTTCAGACATATTATCACACAATTCATCACCATAGTCTTATGTTGATGTATCTTTTTACACTCTCAAGTGGTAATTCCCTTTGCAATGAGGATATAGCAATAAGAGCATCATTTGTATTGGAATTATTTTTACTTCTTACACCATCCCTAACTCTTAAGAATTTAATGAACCTCCGTCCATTTATAATAAAAAGAAAATATATATATTTATGTGTAATTTTATTTAAAAAAATAAAAGAGAATAGGGGGTCTCATTACGAGCCAACCTAGCATGATCATGAGGATCTAACAGGTGACATTCCCACAATGGCCACCACACTAGGGTAGTGATCTTCTTGATAGCCAAAACTGCTTGAAGGATAGGAGGTCTCATCACGAGCCAACCTACTCACTCTATTGAATCCTCGTGAATGGAAATATGACTATCTAGCCACCACACTAGCATAGTGGTATCTATATAAAACAAGCACAAAGTATAATTTTAAATAGAGGATTATGGCTCATTTTTGGGTTAAAATAGCAACCCTATTGAGGCTTTCGATGCCTATTGGCATCAATGGCCCTGCTTGTGGTATTGCAGTATTTTTCTTACAACAGCCAATTATTTTTATATGTCGTTATTTCCTATTGATCCATTCTAAATATGAATGCACTATTTGAATAAGTGTTGTCATTATTAAAACATATATGCATACTCAACTATGAGTGAAGTATCTCATCATGCTGAATTGAGTGATAAAAACATCAATCATAATCTGTCACCTGTCATGCTTTCGTCATACTATGCCTTCAAAATAGAAAATCCTTTCATAATAATGGCTACTCTTCTTTTCCCCCTTTTTGGTCATTCCAACTTGATGTACGAATGCGATTCTTGTCAATTTCTGACTTTTTCTTCGTGTGCATTCATGATTTCTACCATATTTTATCCTTTCTTGTGCTTGGCGGCCGTGGATGCCCTTCTATCATTGGAGGGGGTACGAATATCCATAATACATATGCATGCAAATTAACCATGCGTACATGTTGATTGGACAGTAGGATTATTACAATAACGACATGCAGTCACACTGTTAAATAATATTTTCTATACACACTACATGCAGTGTTTATATTGTTTTAAGTAAAAGAGCTAAAAGAAACGAATGCAAAAGAGCGAAGAAAAAATTCTGAAAATACAATAGCTATGGCTAGAAATTCTCTTCACAACGAACCTGCAATTTTTCGAGTCTCAGAGTTAGCTCGCGCCATTCTTCAAAAGATTGGTTGGATTCCATATTTACACATATTCGAAGGGTTTAACACGAAAGCAACAATTGAATTCCCGCAGAATCTGCGGGAATGCCATACTATAGTTAAAAGAAGAATTCTACCATTATCCGAAGAAATCATTGTTGAAATCTCTGGACTTCTAATAGAAGGGGACAAAAGGACTGATAAACATGTAATCATAGAAGAGAAAGTTTCAGTGTATCAGGATCCAAGTGAAAAACTCAAATTAAAAGGGAAAGGCATCAACCCTTCATCTCTGCAACAAGAATTGTCAGGCTTCAATTAATTGAACAAATACTATTCAATCCAATTGAACGGATCTTCTTTTAGCATTTTTTCTTATCTTTGTTGTTCAATTCATTGAAAAATTTCTATTGAATCGAATTGAACAGCTGTCGTTCAATCCAATTGAACGATTATTTTTTTTATTGTTTTTATCTTTTCTTTTCAATTCATTAAACACTTGTTGTTCAATCAAATTGAGCAACTTCCTTTCAATCCAATTGAAAGGCTAATTGTTTTCAGTTGTTTTTATTTTTCTTTTCAATTCATCAAACAGTTGATGTTCAACTGAATTGAATAGTTTCCATTCAATTCAGTTGAACGGATGTTTTTTTTGCTGTTTTTATTTTTCTTTGTTGTTAAGTTCATTGAACAGTTGTTGTTCAATTGAATTTAACAACTTCCGTTCAATCCAATTGAATGGATGTTGTTTTTAATTTCTTTTCTTTTCTTTTATTGTTCAATTAATTAAATAGCTTCCATTTAATCCCATTGAATGACTATTTTTATTTTTTGTCGTGTTTTTGTTCAAAGTTTGTTGTTCACAATATAATTTTTTTTCTTTTTGATGATTTCATTTTGATATTCACTCTTCCTTCACACTTTTTTTCTAGCAAAAATATCTTATTGGAAAGGAATTTTCACCTAAAAGAAGAAAAGCAGTGATATCACTAATATTATCTTTGTTGAAATTTTGATGTACATCTTTACTTCAGAAGCTAACATGGATCATATATATAATCAATGGCTGGATATCTCCTGTTCATACATATTATCACACAATTCCTTACCATAGTATTATGCTGATGTATCTTTCTACACTCTCAAGTGATAATTCTCTTTGGCATGAGGATATAGTAATAAGAGCCTCATTTGTACTGGTATTATTTTTACTTCTTACACCATCTCTAACTCTTAAGGAGTTAATGAGACTCCCTCCATTTATAATAAAAATAAAATATATATTTATGTGTAAATTAAAAAAAATAAAGAGAATAGGGGGTCTCATCACAAGCTGACCTGATCACTCTATTTAATCCACGTAAATGGCACTATGACTATCCGGCCACCACACCAGCATAATGGTCTCTCTATAAAACAAGCACAAAGTCTACTTTTAAATAGAGGATTATGCCTCACTTTTGGGTTAAAATAGCAATCCTGTCGAGGATTTGGATGACTGCTGCCATTAGTGGCCCTACTTGTGGTATTAGAATATTTTTCTGATAATAGCCAAATATTTTATATGCCCTTATTTCCTATTGATCCATTTTAAGATGAATGCACTCTTTGAAAAAGTGTTGTCCTTATTAAAACATATACACATACTCAACTATGAGTGAATTATCTCATCATGTTGAATTGAGTGATAACAACATCAATCATAATCTGTCACCTATCTTGCTTCCGTCATACTATGTCGTCAAAATAGGAAATCCTTTTCATAATAATGGCTACTCTTATTTTCTCCCTTTTTGGTCATTCCCACCTCATGTACGAATGTGATGCTTGTCAATTTCTAACTTTTACTTCATGTGCATTGATGATTTCTACCATATTTTCTCTTTTCTTGTGCTTGGCGGCCGTGGACGCCCTTCCCTCATTAGAGTGGGTACGAATATACATAGTACATATGCATGCGAATTGACCATTTGTATATGCTGATTGGATAGTAAAATTATTACAATAATGACATTCAGTCACACTAATAAATAATATTTTATATACAAACTACATGCGGTGTTTATATTGTTTTAACTAACAAAGCTGAAAGAAACGCATGCAAAAGAGTGAAGAAACAATTTTGAAAATACAATAGCTATGAGTGGAAATTCTCTTCGCAACAAACCTACAATTTTTCAATTCTCAAAGTTAGCTTGAACCATTCTTCAGCAAGCTGGATGGATTCCATATTTACACATACTACAAGGGTTTAACACAGAAACATCAATTGAATTCCTGCAAAATTTGTGGGAAGGCCATACTATAGTTAAAGGAAGAATTATACAAGTATCCAAAGATATCATTTTTCAAGGCTCTGGACTTCCAATAGAAGTAGACAAATGGAATGATAAATATGTACTAATAGAAGAGGCAGTTTCAGTGTATCAGGATCCAGGTGAGAAACTAGAATGAAAAGGGGAAGACATTAACCCTACATCTCTGCAACAACCTTGACAAGAATTAGCATTCTTCATTCAGAAATACATCACATGTGACGGATGCCAGAATGTGGTAAAGTGTCGTCAACTTAAGCTGTTAGTTGTTCTTAAGAGAAATATTTCAGTCAATTTTCCCTTTTTCTTGAATTCGGTGTTGGATGATATTTTTGTTTGAATTAGAAGAGCTAAAACCCCTCAAGCATTTGTTAGCCACCATGGATTGACTAAATTGATTATTATTGATGAGTTAAATAAACATAAATTAATATGGGATAGCTTTTTTAATCCTACCTTACCTGCCCCTCAAGAAAACTCTAATAGAGAAGAATTTAAAATCCTAAGAACAGTCATGCCTAGCAGAGCTAGAGGGAAGAGGACCCATGTTTCAACCTCTGAACTAGTAAAATGAACACAATCTGAAAGGTTACATCTACAACAAAATACTTCAATATTGCCAGGGCCATCTCATACACCACCTTTGAGCCCTCTAAATGTGTCTTTTCAAGAGTATGAGGAGGAAATGGCTCAAGCACTAGAGAAAATGAGAGGATCCTGTGAAATTAGGAATCCATATGAGAAATCCGAGGAACAGAGGAACCATTTGAACCAGTCTGCCTCTGCTGGGAGCTCTGGCCATACTGAAATACTACCTTCCAACGATGAATCACAGGATTTGAGGGCTTTATCCCTCTCTAATAATCAATGGGTGAATATGGAAGACTATATAGAGAGAGTATCTGAGTCTGGAAACCAGTCACAGGATACCATTCTATAAGAGAAAGAAATAGGTATTGAGACAACTCCTCTATCACCGGAAGAAAATAATATTCCACCCAGTCAGGACACGAATATTAGGATAACATCTTTGACGCCTAAAGAAAATATTACTTCATTTAATCATGAAACTAATACGAGCACAACCCTTCCTAAACCTTAAGCAGTTTTTTTTCATTCTCTTGCCAAAACCCCTCCAAAAGAAAAATCAACTGAAGTAAAATTGAGAAAAATGAGAAGGAGATGTAGAAAATTAAGGAAAACAGTAAAACAACTAAGTAAATGGTTGAAAGAAGAATAAAAGGCTTGGAATCCTATGAAGGAATTAGCTACCATGGAAACCCAAACAGATTTTGTTACTCAAACAGTATATATTTCCAAAGTCTCTATGCAGACCGAATTGATACTTGTAGCAGATAAAGAAACCCAAACAGATTTTCTTACTAGAACGGTAGATACTGGAGAAGTCTCTATGTAGACTGAATTGATACTTGTAGAAGATAAATATAACCAAATATATTTTGACACCCAGATGATAGACACTACTTAAATCTCTGTTCAAACTGATTTTATACTCATAGAAGACAAAATAATTCAAATGGAGGAAACACCTACTTACACTCCTTTGGTAGAAAAAGATGCAAATAAAAATATTCTCAATAAATTAACTCAAGTTCAACATGAATTAGCCCAATGCAAGAAGGAATCAATGCCTTTGCAAGAATATCAGGCATTACTCAAATAATTTTAAGACCTTTTTGCAACTAAAGATGAAACCTTTGCCCAGCTTAGGGAAGAGAGAGTAAAAGTGAAAATGGCACAGGATCAATTGGAATGGGCTAAGGAAAAAGCCTCGATGTTTTGTTATCTTTAATCAGATGTAGTGACTTGCAGAGCACCAACCACTAAGTATGCTTTATTTTTAGTAGAAAGATATTGATTGTTGAAAATCAAAGCTGACAAGGTAGGGAAGCCCACTACTTTTAAAACCATTGAATAATTTGTCCAATGTTGCAATGAGAAGGTCTGTCATCTTTTGTGTGAATTGTATTTGCACAACTTCTTTTTAGAAGAGGATAGAGATAGTAACCCCAGTCCCTTCATTGGGGATATTCAGTTCCAAGCTTTTCTATCCTTTGCAAAAAATTAGACTAGATGGGCTGAAGCCTACAATACCTTTCAGAAAAGAGAACATGGATTAGACCTACCGGTTAGAGAGGAGCCTACAAGACCCCTACATTTTTTTACTCAACATATGAATTTTATGCAATGAGAAGGAGTCATAGCGAAGTTGGGGCCAATCCACAAGGATATTGTACAAAATGGAAGGGCATACTTCTAGGATATTTAAGAAGAAGCTTTATTAGTAGCCAAACAGAGATGGAAAGCCTCTACGAATAATGTTAAAAACAGGGAACCATTTTGATATAGGAATTTTAAAGTTGCTACTTCTCGTTTTCATTTGTATAGTAATTTGATTTCGAACATGGGTCCTACATGGATAGGATGTATATACAGATGTCCCATTATATGCTATCCCCTTGAAGACTACCATCATGATTATGAACTACTAGAGGGACATAAAAAATCACCATTTCCAAAAGTAAAACAAAGACATGGTCTTAGATTTTACAAGGGAGAAGTATACCCTGCCTATTCCTTAACTCGGGTACACCTAAATCATTTATTTGGACAAGTACATGCAAAAAGGTAAGCAGGGGAGTATGTTGCGCCGAGAAAAAGGTACATTTTATCCTTATCTTTAGCATGATTTGTTATTCATTTTTATATGTTTTTCATCATTTTAGAGATAAATCTAAGGAGAATAATGTAAAAACAGGGTAAGATGAATTATTAATAAAAGGTGTGTTTAATCATATAAAAACTGAATTTTTTTGCCATTATTGATAGGGAATCGAAAAACTGTTCACGACCAAAATGTATCTTAAAAACAAACAGAAAGGCATATAAACAAGATCATGTTTGTTCTGGTGAATCAACAAATGTGAAGAGGCACACCCATTCTCGGGATACCGTCGGTTCATGGTTATGAACCCCGAATATCCCCCGATCTTAAGGGTTCATCATTCCTTTTTTTTCACTCCTTAGGTTATAAAAGGACAAGGAGAGCAATAGGAGTCGTTTTATTGTATTTTCCCTGTAATAACTATCTTAAGCTAAAACCTCTAACCTGATTTCCTGTATTCACACTAACAAGAAATTGATGTTTTTATCATGTTTAATTCTAATTAATTCATGGCAGAAGACTTCTAGAGGCCTCACACCTACCCCTAGGAGTTCTCCTCTGTAA